>CAUYSK010120817.1:0-23317 GCA_963575035.1 Avahi laniger | reverse complement strand
TTTTTTTTTTTGCTGCTCATGCTTTCGATGTCACAGCTAAGAATCTATTGCCAAATCTAAGGTCATGAAGATTTACCTTTATATTTTCTTCTAAGAGTTTTTTCTCTTACATTTAGGTCTTTGATCCATTTTGAGTTAATTTTTGCAAATGGTGTGAGGTAGGGGTCCAACTTCAGTTTTTTGCATATGGCTATCTTGTTTTCCCAGCACTATTTGTTGAAGAGACTATTTTTTCCCTCCTGAATGGTACCGGCATCCTTGTTGGAAATCAAGATGTATGGGTTTTATTTCTGGACTCTCAATTCTATTACATTTATCTATGTGTTTATCTTTATGCAAGTAATACACTATTTTGATTATTGTGGCATTTTATTAAGTTTGAGTCTTCCACATTTGTTCCTTTTCAAGATTGCTTTGGCTATTTGGGACTCTTTTCATTTCCATATGAATTTTAGGACCAGCTTTTCTATTTCTGCAAAAAAGCCCAGTGAATTTTGACAGGTTGCATTGAATTTGTAGACAGCTTTGGAGAATTTTGTCATCTTAACAATAGTAAGTCTTCCAGTCCATGAACACAGGATGTCTTTCCATTTATTTAGGTCTTTTTAAATTTATTTCAGCAAAGTTTTGTAATTTTTGTCATAGAAGTCTTTCACCTCTTTGACTAAATTTATTCCTAAGTATTTTATTCTTTTTTTTGAGACAGAGTCTCAGTGGGTTGCCCGGGCTAGAGTGCCATGGCGTCATCTTAGCTCACAGCAACCTCAAACTCCTGGGCTCAAGCGATCCTTCTGCCTCAGCCTCCCGAGTAGCTGGGACTACAGGCATGTGCCACCTTGCCCGGCTAATTTTTTCTATGTATTTTTAGTTGTGCGATTAATTTCTTTCTATTTTTAGTAGAGACGGGGTCTTGCTCTTGCTCAGGGTGGTCTCAAACTCCTGAGCTCAAACAATCCGCCCGCCTCAGCATCCCAGAGTGCTGGGATTACAGGCGTGAGCCCCTGCGCTCGGCCCTAAGTATTTTGTTCTTTTTGCTGCTAATGTAAATGTAAGTGTTGTGTTAATTTCCTTTTTGGATTGTTTATTGCTAATGTATAGAAAAACTACTGATTTTTTGTTATTAATTTTATATCCTGCGACTTTGCTGAAATCATTTTATTAGCTTTAACAGTTTTTTTGTGTGTATAGGATATTTTATATATAAGATCATTTCACCTACAAATGGATATTATTTTACTGCTTTCTTTCCATTTTGGATGACTTATTCAGTTTCTTACCTAAGTGGTGAAAATGGACATCCTTGTCTTGTTCCCGATCTCAGTGGGAAAGCTTTCAGTTTTTCATGATTGAGTATAATGTTCACTGTGGGTTTTTAATAAGTTCCCTTTATAATATTTAAGAAGTTCCCTTCTATTCCTAATTTCTGAGTGTTTTTATCATGACAGAGTGTTGGATTTTGACAAAAGCTTTTTCTGCATCGATCGAGATAATCATACTTTGTTCCCTACAGCCTGTATTCTTAACCACTAGGCCCAACTACCTCTCTTTCTATGCATTATTTAATTTTATAGCCTCCTTTTTGTACTTATACCATAAAAATCTTCTTTTCATAAGAGCCATTAAAATTATGATTTCCAGAGGCTATGCATTATTTCCTCCTATGAATGTTCCATAATTTACTTAATACCTCTGTTTCAAAAGTTTCAATGCTTTATCTACATCTCTATTTTCTTAGGAACAAAGTCGCTAGAACTAGAATTATTGGGCTGGAGGCTATGAACATTTTTAAGTTATCATATATACATAATTTCTGACTAATTTTTAAAAATCAGTGTGAACTTCTACCAGCCTGAGATCCATTTAATAAAGTAGCTGATGTGTTCTGAGCGTGCTGCTCACAACCCCAGGACCTATGAGTCAGTTTGCTTTCTAGTCCCCTCTGAAGTTCTTTCATCTTTATTGCTACTAAACAGATCACCTCCTTCCCTATTTTTTAATACTTATTATTCTTCTTGTTTCTCAGTCTACTCACTTTCCACACTTACTCTAATCTTGGTTTTTTGTTCATTTGGTCTTCTGAATTAATGACTAAGCCAATAGAGTCAAATGCAGGAAATATTAAAAACCTACCAGTTAAGCTATTATTAATAATAAAGCATAAATATACATTATTACTGACTGTATTTTATTTAGGTTGGAAAGAAAAGGAAATATGCAATCTGAAAATCAGCTTTGCTTTTAGGTTATAGTGTCTTTTCTTTATCAATATACATTTGTGTGTTACTGTATATATGTTTTTAGAATTATCTGGAAATAGAGAAACATTGGAAAAAATTGAACTCACACATAAAACAAATGTAGAAACATTTCATTTTAGATAATACTAAAGAAATACATTTAAATGTATATTTATTTTCACATTTGATTGGTTTCTAAATAAAATCCCTTGTGTTTAACATAAGAACTTTGCAAATAGGCATCAACTACATAACCCCCTCTATTTAAATACTCTCACAAATACATTTATCATCAGATAAATTTGATTAAGGTCTGATAAAATTCCAAAAGCAAGCAAATCGAAAAAATCCCAAAGGCAGAATAAATATAGATGAAGACGCTTATTGGAAAAATGAAGACACTTATTAGATAAATGAGGACACATATTAGGACACTTAACGAGTTGCCACTGGTTTAGCACTCCCAGGAGCTGCAGAAGGAAAACTACGATTCCCAGAGTGCTTAGAGTAAACACGGAAGTCACGGTATCCGAACCGTCTGCCTCAGTCCCGCCTCATCACTCCAGTGATTGGATGCTCCACCTCCGCGCCTCCGGATTTCTCTCCATCCATTGGTGCAGACACCGTCGGGGTCAAATATAGCGTTTACGTTCGCTTTGCTGCTTTCGAACCTACCGCCTCTCCCTGCGTACCAAGATGGCGGCAGAAGCAGCCGGTGGGAAATACAGAAGCACAGTCAGCAAAAGCAAAGACCCTTCGGGGCTGCTCATCTCTGTGATCAGGTGAGGGAGGCAGGAGGCAGGGTCAGGGGACAGGGGGCAGCGTCTCGACCTCCGCTTTGGAAAGGAGAAGGGTTAGCTGGGTTCCACCCTGCTGACACTTTCCTTTGCTCCCTGCCTCCCCTAGCCCCTCTCCCGGGTCCCAGCCCTCCCCAGGGTCCCAGCAGTTCTCCCTTTTTCTCTGGGGTTGGAACTAGAGGAAGGAGCCACGCCTCGCAGTCTTTTTTTGGGGCAGAGCCCTCTATTAGGGTCCTCGGGCCCTGGAAGCACGCTGATTGGGTTTGATAGAGAAAGCCAGGTGAAGGTGTGTTCATTGGTTCACAAAATGTTTGTTTATTGCTTGCCTGTAGCATCGTTCACTGTGCAAGGCGGTCTTGTTTCCTGGACATCTGGGTTTAAGGCCCTGAAATCCGGAGAATCCTGTCACGAGTTGTAGATTGTGTTTTCACACGCTGGACACTTTAAACCACCTGTGAATGGCCACAGCCTCAAATACCGGAATCGGCAGTGAGCTGGTGGAAGGACTCGTGGGTTTGAAGGCACACATCTGTTTTCGTTTTTTGTTCTGCCTTTTCCTGCCTTCCTAGTCTGATGTATTCATTAAAAACAAAACAAAATAATTTTCAAGTTATCCTCCATGCACTTTATTCTCCCATAATATTAGGGTGGGAATGGGAGTGATGGACCTTTTAGGGCCTTTTTATTTTTTTTAAGAAATAAATTGAGGATAGGGGGGATCCTATCAAGTACCATTAATGATGATACAAGGAATGATCAAAAACAACCTGAATAAAATGTATTATGACACGTTATTACGTCGTTCGCATTTGAATTTCAACTCAGGTATTTTTCATAAAACCAACGGCTCTCCCATCCCCTCAGCACCGCCTCCGCCCTTCCGTTTTCCCCACCCGTGCTAAAGTTTTGTTTGCATTCTTGGAGAACTCCTGGAATGTCCTGATTTTTTAAAACCCAGGGCTCACCTTATCTGGTAGGTACCCGGCAAGTGAATGAAAAGGTGTAGCAAACTTTTAAAATGGCCTACCACTCACCAACCGATAAAGACCCATATTGTGGGTCTTATTTAGGGGACTCTACTTTAAGATTAGGGACTGTTAAATCATTATTATAAATTTTCTTTTAGGATTAAGAGAATAATTCTTTTCTTTATGGAAATGCTTAATATACTTGCTAGGCCATACAGGGGAAATGCTCTTCTTTTGTGAATCTACAGGCCCACATTCTTGACATGGCTATGTACAGGTAGTGTAGATGAATTTCATAATACTAAAACTCCAACTAGAATAATTATAGTTTCCATCTGAATCCTCTGTGGAATTATAATACCTGTATGTGAATTTATTTGGATCCTTTTTTGAACTTGTTTATTTTTTCTGCCTTATAGTCAGCATTCATTTAAACAATGGGTATTTAGTGCCAGTTCATAATACGGTGTCTGGCACTTATTATATACTTAATAAATATTTGTTGAATGAATGAATGCCCTGAATTTTGCAAAGATGAGCCAGACATGATGTTACCCTTGAGGAGAGTATAGTTTATCTGAGGGATAAAGTCCGTAAGTAAAAATGATGACATGAGACTAGAAGAGAGAGACGAAATGTTAGGGAATTCCAGGAGAACGAGTGGTTACTTCCAGTGGGATTAGAGGAGGTAGCAGCAGTATGCAAATGTACCATCTCATCTGTGTGCTTTTGATTCTGTAGGCAGTTCCCATTTCATTTATGCTGTTTATGTTTTCTTCGGTGCTGGTTAAATTTATTCTAAATGTCATATATTTGAGAACAGCATGAAAACCAACCTAAAGCTCTTTTACTGATGTTGATTCGGAAACATACATTGCCTTTGGTTGACCATTCCTTTGTGTTCTCCAGGGGGAATCCCTTACTGCTGGATAGTGTGTAGTATGATTTTGTGGTTATCCATTCATCTCTTGTGCCATTTTACATTACCTCTAGCACCATGATGTAGGCCTAGGCATTTTTACTTTGATCTTTGTTGTGCGTTACTGCTTTTCATTTTTCTTCCTTATCCTTGACCACCTTAGACCACTGAATAACACTTTTATTATATTTGTTAAGAGCATGGTCTAAGCGAGTGTACAGACCTAGCATCGTGGGCAAATTTAGTAAAGGTTGGGATTCACGGTTACCTACAAACTTAAGACTGAATGATGTTGTTGCCATAGTGTTGGTGTTTGTATTTCAGTATTTCTCTGAGTCATGGGAATATATTGGAGTTGGAGTGAGGATGTTACTAACTCTGTCTCCTTGTTGTTTCTTTCCTGATATGCTTTTCAACATACTCAGGGGTTTAAATTTTATAAACAGTGACTGAGAGGAGAATGGTAGTATTACTTTGGTGTTTGGGAAGGGAGGGGAGGGGAGGGTGCTGCAGGGAAGAATAGAATGGGAAATGTATATTTCTTTTAAGTAAATTGTGCTATCACTATGAAGTTGCTGCTTTGTGTCTCTGTTCAGTCTGTATTCTTTGCAGTTATCCTGCTTGCAACATTGTGTTTATTATTATTAGTTCCTCATGCAAAACTTTAATTACCTTCTCCTGTCTTTAACCTTTTTGCAATTTTTTTCTGAAAGACTGTATCTTTCCTGGTTGCTTTGGCAATAAGCCTCAAAAAGGAAAACCCATTTTAGGTTTCTGTTTATAAAATCTGAGCATTCCTGAGATGTGCCTGGTACATGCCAGTTCTTTCATGTTTCTATAGACCTATCATTTTGTCACAAAATAAATTACTTATTAGTGATAGAGTACACTTTTGAAAAGTTTGATCAGTTTAGCTTTACTTATCTTTTTATATCACAGAGCAGTTGTTTTTCTTTTTTGAATAGTGAATATTAAAAATTCTCCTTCAATTCTCTTGCTCAGATATGTGGAAATTGTCACTTCTACACTACATTATGTATTATCATAATACTTTGTATTATTTTAATGCTACTCCTAATAGTTGGAGCAGCATTTATTGTTAGTCATCTTTTAATACTGGATTAAAAAACTACAAGTGGATAAGGGTATGAATTAAGGCCAAAGTAGATGTAGACATGGAAAATATCCAAATCTCATGCTATTTTCAGCCATTGTACTAAATAGCTAAATAATGACTATATTTTGCTTGTAAGAAAGCCTATCACTTTAAAGTATTCAAAAGCCAAAATAATTTAAAAATGAAATATAGTGTAATTGTAATACAAGTATAATATTTGGTAGATAGATTTTTTTTAAGCACTTTGAGACTTATAAATAAAATTTCTTAATCATTTAAAAAATATTGAATAAAAGTATTTCAGGACAGTCAGATATTTCAAAGAGTAGACTTCTGGGGTTTTACAGAAGAGGTCCTCAGGCCTGTGAGGTAGGGCTTTGATGAGGGAACAGATGCTACTTGGGATTTAGTCTGTTGGAGGTTGCTGCTAACAGCAGCTTTTGGTTTTAAGCCTTGGCACTGGCCCTTTAAAATGGAACTAATTGGATGGACAGGGTCCTGATTACCTGCTGATGCATGGTGGACAGTTGTACACACACACACACACACACACACACACACACACACACACACACACACAGAACATTTTCCTACTTTTCTATTGATTTTCCTCCCTAACCTTTTGTTTTGTGTGAAGTTGGAGGCGGTAGCCTCTCTGTTTAGGAAATAAGCAAGATGGCATTTTGGAGATGCTATTTTATTTCCGTGAGTTCTTGTCAGATTTTTAATTGGGAAATGTGTCTACCACTTACTGCTAGGTGATTTGCTTTCCAATTAAGTGTTGTCTCTCTTTTCTTTATAAGTTGGCTTGTAATAGCCAGTTTAATTGGGAAGACAAACTTTGGTTGTGACTTGAGGAGACCTTATTGAAACCTTGGAGCAGAGTTTTTGAAGACACACTCTGGTTACAGATGTCAAGGAGGTTTGAAGGCAGTGGAAGGCTCACTTTTTCATCAACTTTTATGTCTTCACAGAAGTTGGAATTTCAAATACTTAAAAAATCCTTTCTTCTAGACACCTGTTAAATTTTCCAGAGAGTATTTTGGTCAGCCCTTTATTTAATTCAAAGTAAACTTTGTTGAAGGGGTCCAGGCTTTGATCAGGGCTTTGAACAAACAGCTTTGAGGTTCATGACACAGTTTGTGGCAGGAAAGGAAGTGGTCACTCTTTTCTGAGCCAAGTCCTGGAAGTTGTATTAGGTGCTAATGTTGTTTCCAGCACCTTCTCCTCTCTTCATTGAGCCCGTCTCATAAAGGTTTTTAGATTTTTAGCTCTCTTTGTACACTGGGGAGTCTTGATCCTAGCAATGCAATCTTGTTTGAAAATTGCTGCTAGAATACCTGGAGACTAAATGCTTTATTAATTTTCAGGAAGTCCTGGGACATCTGACAGTATATGTGGATGTAAAGGGCAAAAAAATTTGCATTTTCTAGCTAAATGTGCAGAATTAAGATCTTGGAGACTCATGATTTAATTTCTGACCTCGTGTAATTTTCTTTTTTCAAGACAGGGTCTTGCTGTGTCATCCAGGCTGGAGTGCAGTGGTATGATCATAGCTTACTATAACCCTGAACTCCAGGACTCAAGCAATCTTCCTGCCTCAGACTCCCAAGTAGCTGGGACTACAGGCACATACCACCATGCCTAGATAAATTTTTTAAAAAAAATTTTCGTAGAGATGAGAGTCTCATTATGTTGCCCAGGCTATTCTTGAACTCTTGGCCTCAAGTGATCTTCCTGCTTGGCCTCCCAAAATGCTAGGATTACAGGTGTGAGCCACACCACTCCTGGCTCATTTGTAATTATTAATATTGGAATTTCATGAAGGCCTTGAGACATATAGTCATATAGTTTTTTTTTTTTTATTTCAGCATATTATGGGGGTACAGATATTTAGGTTACGTATGTTGCCCTTGCCCCGTCCCCCCCAAGTCCGAGTTTCAAATATGTCCATCCTTCAGGTGGTGTGCATTGCACTCTTTGTGTATAGTCATATAGTTTTAATGGTGGGTGATATGGTCAGGTTTTTTTCCAAGTCATTAGTTGTAGGCAGGTATGGTCACAGCCTATGGTGGGAGGTGCAGTATGTGGTTTGGTGTAGTTAAGTAGAAACTTACTGTATTACCCATGCAACCTTGGACTAGTTACTTAAAGCCATTGTGTCTTAGTTTTTCATTTGTAAAATGGGATAATAGTACAATATGCTCTGGTTTTTTTAAACATTAAATGAGATAGGAGTATATGAAAGTGCCTAGCACAATTTGGCACAGAAAAGATACTGAAATGTTCATTTCTTCCTTTCCAGGATCTATAGCTTCTTTGGTTAGAAACTTGATTTTAATAAATTTGCCAGATAGCAACCAGGATATAATGTTAATTTTATGCCAGAAATATTCTTTCCAGTTTGACTAGAGTGTTAGATTCTATAGGTCAGAATATTGTCTTTGTAACTAGGAAACCTTGTACAGCTGAATTAAGATGATAATTATTTGATAATTTGAGAATTAGAAAAGCTAGATTTAAATGTATTCTTATGTGTGTGTAAAACATAAATATAAACTCATAAAATATAAAACATTTATTAGATTAAGAGACAGAAAACTACAAACAAGCAAATCAAAGGGTCCATGATCTCTTTGCTTTGGTAACCCTTTATAAAAATTATATTGTGCAAATTTGTAAAAGAGTAGAGTTATAAGGGGGAACATTGTTCAATAATATCATTCCCCCAAATATTATCTATTTTCCTTTTTCACATTTTCATATGGATCCTGTCCATGTATATACAAAGGTTAAATAAAAAATTTCTTTATATTGCTACGTAGTCCTCTTATGAGTAATTTTTAAGTGGAAGAATTAAAAATATAAAGAAAATTATAGAAAGAAAAAACAAAAATACCCATTTTCTATTCACCCAAAATTAACCAGTTAATAGCTTTGCTTCCAGTTTTTAGAAAATCACTCTATTGTTATAAAAATAGTGCATTCATGATAAATAATTCAAACAATGAAAATGCAGAACAATGTGACGATGAAAGTAAAATAAAATTTCATTCCAAATTTTATTCTCTGTAAGTTACCATTGTCAATATTAGATGAATCTAATTCTAGACCTACCTCTCCCTCTCCCTCTTTCTGTATGTGTATATAAAATGCTGACTGGGATAGATAGAAAATTTTTTTTTTTGAGACAGAGTCTCACTCTTTTGCCCATGCTAGAAGTGAGTACCATGGCATCAGCCTAGCTCACAGCAACCTCAAATTCCTGGGCTCAAGTAATCCTTCTACCTCAGCCTCCCGAGTAGCTGGAACTACAGGCATGTGCCACCATGCCCGGCTAGTTTTTTCTATATATTTTTAGTTGTCCAATTAATTTCTTTCTAATTTTAATAGAGACAGGGTCTTGCTCTTGCTCAGGCTGGTTTCGAACTCCTGAGCTCAAACAATCCACCCTCCTCGGCCTCCCAGAGAGCTAGGATTACAGGCGTGAGCCACCGCACCCGGCCAAAACTTATACATCTTTATGTGTATCTTTATTTTTAAAAACATAATTCTGTTTTGTTTATTTAATGCCTGCAGTAGTATTGTAAATTGTTGGCCTGAGGTCAGATGTGGCTGGTAATGAGTCTTCTTTGGGCAGCACAGTTATAGAGTCTTAGTTGGTTTTGTTTTTGTTTGCATTTGGATGTTTGCAATGGTAAGCTCTACTCCCTATTGTCATTATACTCTGATGCTGCTTACATTTTTGTTAACTGCTTTCTTTTTTTTCTTTTGCTCTATTTCCTTTCTATTTGTTAACTGCTTTCAAGCCATGAAATGAATTATGACCTTGGTCCTTATTGTAGCCAGTTTTTTATGTGCTGGGGATTTAGCTTTGAAAAACATGGGAACTCACAATTTATAATAGTAGGAAGTAATGAAGGAAAATTCTTGTGTTACATTTGACACTGTCGGTAAGAAAATTAAATATTTGAAGGTTAATATGAAAACCTTTTCTGACTTAAATTTATTCTTTTAAAAGTATTTATAAAGCCCTTGTCAAAAATAAAGTAGAGCATAATTCAAAAGGTATTTTTCCATTTAAAACTTAGTGCCTATTATTGTGTCGGATATTATGGGAGACATTATCTTATACTGAAAACATTATTGGGGAGCTTGTTAGAAATTTAGAATTTCAGGTACCACCTGACTTACCCAACCTGAATCTGAATTTTAATAAGATTCTCAGGTGATTCAAAAGCATGAGAAAGTTTGGGTAGCCCTTAGAGCCCTTAGAGCATAAGTTAGTTGGAAAAGTAAAAGAAACCCCAGACTTGAAATGATCTCAACACAGAAATGATAAATGCTCGTGGCGATGGATATCCTAAATACCCTACCTTGATCATTACACATTCTATGTATGTAACAGAATATCACATGTACCTCATAAATATGTACACATATGTATCAATAAAAGTATATAAGAAACCAATTGGAACTGTTAATTTTTTTAACTGTTTTTATTTTTTTTTGGCTTTTTTTTTTTTTTTTTTGAGACAGTTTCACTGTTTTGCCTGGGCTAGAGAGTAGAGCGACATCATCATAGCTCACTGCAACCTCCAACCCCTGGGCTCAAGCAATCCTCCTGCCTCAGCCTCCTGAGTAGCTGGGATTACAGGTGCATACCACCATGCCCAGCTGATTTTTCTATTTTTCGTAGAGATGAGGTCTTGCTCGCTCTTGCTAAGCCTTGTCTTGAACTCCTGGCCTCAAGTGATCCTCCCTCCTCAGCTTCCTAGAGTGCTAGGATTACAAGCATGCAACACTGTGCCCGGCCTGGCTCTGTTTTTCAAGAAAGCATTGTTCTTAAGAGATATATTAATATATACTGATATATATACCAACAAAAATGGTATGTCTGGGATTTGCTTCAAAATAATCAGAGAGGAGGGTTAGTAGGGGTATAGATGAAGCACAGTTGGAATGTGCTTTTTTTTTTAAATTTATTTTTATTTATTTCAGCATATTATGAGGGTACAAATGTTTAGGTTACATATATTGCCTTTGACCCGCCTGAGTCAGAGTTTCAAGCATGACTATGCCTCCAACGGTGTGCACTGCACCCATTAGGTGTGAATATACACGTCTCCTCCTCCTCCCTCCTACCTGCCTAACACCCAATGAATGTTACTATTATATGTGCACTTAAGTCTTGGTCACTTAATACCAATTTGATGGTGAGTACGTGTGGTGCTTGTTAATTTAATATACCCAACATCCATATTTTTGTGTCTAAATACTCACACCATTCTCCAATAAAAGGAACCAGGGCTCCTTGGTGAAATGACTGATTCTAGGGCTGGGGACAAGGAGAACACAAGATGAGCTTGAAGCATGATCTAGTGCTCAAAAACAAAATAAGAAAGTGCTCAAAGGAAAAAAACAAACAGAAGTGGAGCTCCCAGTGGCCAAAGCTGGAACAATTTGAGTCACAAAATAAACAGCATTGTGTCAGATTACAATGGAAAGTATAAAATAACTATACATGACACCATATTGATATAAACAGATGATCTAATAAATAAACAAATGGGAGAGGAGACAAATCATCCCTACAGAAATTTCCAAATAATAATTGCCAATACTACATGTAGATACATTCCCTTGTAAGAGATAATAGGCTAATCTGAGTAACTTGATTCCAAAGAATAGAGTTTGGAAAGGGGAGAAATGGTAATTTTTCATTGGAGAAACCCGGCAAACACTGTCAATTGATCAAGTTTAACTTCACCAGGGATAAGTCATACTGATGTCATGCACTCCCTGATATAATGTGGTAAGAAAGCCACTTAACCCTGTGATATTCTTTCCAAACACTCACAGATTCAGTCGAATCATGAGAAAAGCATTAAACAAACCCAGATTGGCGCACATTCTACAAAACACATGACCAGTCAAGATCAAGCAAACGAGGACAGACTAAGAAACTGTCACCGTCTGGAGGAGACATGATGACTAAATGCAACATGGTATCCCCAAAACTGGTAAATCCAAATGAAGCTGGGAAGTCAGTTAATGGCAATGTGACAATTTAGTTTTGGCAAATGTTCTATGGTTATGTAAGAAGATAAAATTAGGAGAAATTGAAACCAGGTGATAGTGATAACAGTAAAAAATTATATGGACAGAACAATTAACATAGATAGGAAAAAATATAGATGAGAAACATGACTCATGCCAGGTTGGTTCAAAATGAGGACTTGTTCCAGGTATTTTGCTTTGTCCCCAAAGCAAAATCTGTTCTCCTTTGAATACATGAGGAAGCCCCTGTCACTTGCATATCCATGAAAATTTATGAGGAACACTTAATAAATGTGTTAAAATTGTTAATCCGTTAAGGGCAACCTACTGACCTCTAGAATTTCGTTCTCCGTTAGATAAAGAGATGAGCAGAGTCTGTGGAAACGTATTGTCTCATATCAATGCTCACTGGTAAGGAAAATATCTAAGTCACTCCATTGAGTTAGTGAAAAGTATAAGTGTTTTTGAATGAAACCTTCAATCTGCGAATTGTATGCATGACTGAAAATGGCTTTGCAAATTATCATCTTTTGCCTATTCTTACAAGGCAAGCTCACTTCAGTACTCCACCTGTAAGTCAAAGTAAACACAGTAATTCTAACCTGGAGCTGCAGGGTGTACACCCCTAGGGAGGTGAGTTGGACTCTTTCCATGGGCTGAACCACCTGGTTAAGTATTCAACTGTCACATTTGCTGAAAATGTGTTCAACCCTGTTAAGAAACCCTTGAAAGATCTGATGAAAGAACCTCATAAGTATTTTCCCAGTTCAATAGCAGAGAAAGATAAGCAACACTTTTCCCACCACTTCATAGGCATTACCGAATAATTTGATTCCTTCCATAGAAGAACAGACACTGGAGATCACTTTGAATAGCTTCTTGAAACAAAAGTCACCTGAAAAAACCTGCCTAGTGTAGTAAACATTCAACATTTGTGGCTGCCAACATTTTTGAGCACTCTTCTTACATTTTAATTTTTTCCATAGGTAAAAGCTATGAAGAATTCATATTTTCAGAATTTATTGCAGCTCAGGTCTGCATGATTGACCTGGCTTCAGCCAACTAGAACACCCACGCAAGACTTGGATTCAGAAGTACCCAAGCTGGGGTACTGGCTGGGGCAGGAACATGGACTTTTTGCCAAGCACAAGGGCAAACAATGTTTCTCTGGAGTGACAGCACCCAGTGCTAAGTGTCATGGCTGCTTGTCACGGGTGGTCGTGTTTCTCAAGAGATTCCCCAGTGTGACTGGTCATTATTCACACTGCACAGGCCCCAAATCTGGCTTTCTGGTCTTAATGTACTTTCTGTGAGTTGCTCCAAACACTGAAATAGATTCCTTTCCTGCTTAAAGTAGCCACGCTGAATTCTGTTGTTTATAGCTAAGAACCGCATCCTCCCACAAACACACAATTAGTAGTCATTAAATATTTTTCTGCTTTCCAGTAATATACACGGGAGTTGGAATGTCCTTAACCAAAGGCTACAATTCTCTTACTCACTAAGACCCTCATCTTCACCTTAAGCTAAGTCATACGGAGTTAAATATCCTCTATTGCTGACAAATAGAAACATATTTACTTAATACTACTTTTGGTACATAGTTTTAAAGATCAGTTTAAATATAGCTTGTATCTGTTATTCATTTTTTGATTAATTGTTAGATGCAACCATGTGATTTTGTTTTCATGGAATTTATTTTAATTAAAAGCGAATGATCTTAGGAAAAATAATGGGTGTAATAGTATATATGACACGGAAAAAAGTCACAGAGGTGATACCCAAAGGACAAAAACAGAGAAAGGAGTTCCTACGTCTCTGTGAAGGAGGGAAAGCTTTGCAAAGAAGAGAGCACGAGGCAACGACCAAGGCAAGAGTTTTCAAGCTAGGCAAGCAGGAACCAGTGAACTCCAGACAGAGCCACCAGCAAGTGAGAAAGCAAGAGGACTGCAACCACATGGCGTATTCAGGAAAGTTCTCATAGCGCAGAATGACTGGAGGGTGAGGTATTAGACAGAAGAGAAGGCCTAGTCAATAAGGGTAAGACCCAGGCATGGGCCCTGATCGTAAACAGCCTCACATACTTTGTTTAAGATTTTGGACTTTATGGAGGATGAAAGCAATTGAAGAACTTTGAGTGCTGGAATACATGCTCGGGTGCCCTTTTTAGAAACCAAATACTTTAAAGAGAGACCCTTTCCAGGAACATTTGAATTTTCCTAGAGATCAAGCCTTATATAAAAGAGTTAATGTTCTAACTGTAGAATCTCAGACATCATTCAGAAATGAGAAGGCTGTTCCTAGACATTGTACCCTGCGTTCTGTTTACCTGTAACACTGCCCTCACTGGAAATGAAAACTAAATGTTAGCTTAGTGTGATCCTGAAATGGCTTGAAATAATAGATACAATCTCTGGAAAATTAACCTGGAGAACAGTGGCCACGTTGCCAATACTGAAAAATGCTACCCACCTATGGAAATGAGTGGCGTCTACAGCAGGGACCATGAGTGACTGAGTGCTCTCTCACTGCTGGCGGCGTCCTTCCCAGGTCTCTGGAGCCATCTGAGGACAAGCCATCTCTCACAAAGAGAGTACTAAAAACATAAAGCAAAGAACATTCTTTCCTATCAAATCTCAGATTCAATACTTGTATTAAATATTAACATCTCATTTCTAGATGTTAACTTGTAGGTATGTAGTCTCTCAAGATTGAGAAACAAACTGTCAATTTTGTCTCAAGTTTTTATGCAAATATTTATGATTCTTCATGAAGTGCAGTTGGGATCAAAGCACTTTCGCTATTGTATGGGCAAGGAGCTGAGTGTGGTCTGAACAAGCAAGATTGTGAGGGAATTTTAACAGAGGAGGAAATTGAGATCACCCTGGAGCCCTTCTGAAGCCATTCTGTATCCATGTCACCTCCTTCCTCCTAGAGCTTCATGGTCATGGTCACTGTGGTCCACCTTCACTTTCTGTGGCCACGCTGGACAATATTTGTAGAATCTGTTCAGCATGACATTTTTCTTGCTCCAGGTGTTTCTGAATGGAGCTACCAGATTTATCAAGACATCCTGTGCTGCTCGAGAAAGACAAACGGACATTTCATCTGTCTTTCTGTTTCTCTAACTCATATCTTCAACTGCTGGCTGAACAGCGAAATATTCAGTTAATCGGTTGTTTTGTCAATTGGTGCCAAGCAACCAATGAGACAAATCCATTTTACGAAGCCAACATTGTTTACATACAGATGCAGAGATGGATCGATATACAGATGGCCCCCAGCCCACAATGATTTGACTTACAATTTTTTGACTTTACTACAGGTTTATTGGGGTATTAAATGCATTTTCAGCTTACAACACTTTTGACTTATGATGGGCTTATTGGGATGTAACCCCATTGTAAGTTGAGGAGCATCTACAGATGTAGATGTAGTAGCTATGTATACGGATAGATAGAGATATATGGGAATGAGTGAAGTAACTCAGTGGATTAACCAGGGATGAGAGAGAGAAAGGTGGTGATATGTTACTGACCCCAAAGGTATGATATCTTTACCACCCAGGATTTCCATTCTGCCTTTGTCTAACATGAGCTCTTGAAAGAAACCCAAATGACTGAATGATTTGTTTTTCTGCTCATTTATTCTTTTCCATTAAATTTGAAACGGTCATATTAAATGTCTGCACCAATCTACATTTAGAAGCTTCTAAGCCATGTGTTCCCAGCCTGTTTGTTTAGTTTCTTGGGGCCTGAACAATTTAAGATCCTGAGTATTTACAAAGTACCAAGAAAAAGAGCCCAACTAAGGGGAGAAGCTGGATCCACATGCAGTTCCCACAAGATTACCATATATAGCTGTGTGTCTTCTGCCACGTATTTAGTTAATTTTCACTATTCAGATATATATTACAGATTTGGGTCCTATTTTAGTTGAGGATAGAATCATTGATCTTTCATCTACTCATCTCACTTTGGTTTATTAATTTCACAATTTCAGGGTTGTAATGTTTCCTCCATCTGGATTACGCACAAACCACAGCAACCAGCTTATCAGACTTCTGGTCCAATTCCACTTTCATGCTCTATCTTGCAATCAGACTATATTACTGTTCTATTTGATTATTTATGCCAATGCTGTGCTTTACTGGAATAATTAAATTGACTAAATTTCTTTGCAGACACAGGAATGTGTTCAAAATCAACTGGACTCACAATTAAATACCATGTAGAGTAAGAAAAAGACAATTATAAGGCTTTAAGTGAAACTAGCTTAAGTTTTAACTGTAGACAATGAAAATAACCCCATTAATATATCACTATGAATCTACCCAAAATTAAAAAGATAAACTATTTTGCTTACTTTGAATTCAAATACACCACATAAAAATTAAATATATTGAATCATTGTTTATAATCATTTCAAATTTTTTCACTACCCTAACTCCCTTAAAAATTAAAAAAGTTTAAATTTAAATTACCATTGTTTAAAAGATTATGCATGCTTATTTTTAAAAATGTAAACAACACTGACAAGTATAACAAAGATATCAACAAATCCAACTACCTAGAAACAGCTGTCTCATGCCCTTCATTCCAAGACACCTCTCTTGCATGTAAAACACACATAGGTTGCCTAATAAACAGAAAAAATTTTATAACAATTGAAGCATATTATACTTGATATTTATTTGTTGCATTTTTCTACTTCAAGGAAACTGACTATCCTAATGTTGGATCATCTTTGTTGGTCCTTCATATCAATCATCCTCTCTCTATTGCTTTTATTCTTTTCCTTTTTTCTTGATATTCAGTCTATTCTGAAGTCTTTTCTTTAAGACATTCCTAGCTGCACCTATTCTGCTGCTTGCTGCTAATTATTTATTACATTAATGATGTTGATGTTTTGAATTTCAATACTTTTCTTACGTCTTCAAGTTTCCTTTTAATTCTTTTTGTTGTTGTCATGTCATCTGCCTTGGTCTTTTGTTGAATTCTTATTGAGTCCTTAAATGGCACAAAGCACTTTGCAGGGGGAATTCTTCAATTCTTTTGGTAAAGTTTTTTTCTAATTTTTTTAAGTTGGGTTTTAAGTGGGATCTCATGGCTTTAATTTGCACTTTCCTGGTGACTAACGTTGTTGAGCATCTCTTTGTATACTTACTTGCCATCCATATATCTCCTTTGGTGAAGCGTCTGTTCAAAGCATCTGCCCACTTTTCAGTTAGGTTGTTTGTTTTCTTATCACTGAGTTTATTCTGGATACAAGTCCTTTATTAGATATAAGCTTTGCAATATTTTCTCCCAGTCTGTGAGTTGTCTTTTTATTCCATTGTCATTCTCTTTCAAAGACCAGAAGTTTTTCATTGTGATGAAGTTTATTGATTTGATCTTTTATTGATTGTATTTGGGTGTCATATCTAAGAAATCTTTGCCTAATCCCAGGGTGCAAAGGTTTTCTCCTATGTTACATTCTAGAACTTTTACAGTTTTATGTTTCACATTTAAGTCTATAATCCATTTTGAGTTAATTTGTGTATGGGATGTAAGTATAGATTGAAGTTTTGTTTTTGTTTTTGTTTAGTTTTTTGCATGTGTTCCAGTACCAAATTTTCCAGCACCATGTGTTAAAAGACTATCTTTTTTCCACTGAATTGCCTTTGTGCTTTGTGAAAAACCAACTGTCTATACACATACACACACATACACACACACACACACACACACACACACACACATATATCATTCTATTTTGGTTCCATTGATCTACATACCTACAATTATGCCAATATTACACTGTCTTGATTACTACAGCTTTACAATAATCTTGAAATTGGATCGTATTAGTCTTCTGAATTTGTTCTTTTTAAAAATTGTTTTGGCTATTCTTGGTTCTTTCCATTTACCTATGTATTTTACACAATTTCTACCAAAAATTCCACTGTGATTTTGGTTGGGATTGCAGTGAATCTATAGATCAATTTGTAGAGAATTAACATCTTAACAATATTGAGTGTTTGGACTTATGAACACTGAATATCTCTCCATATATTTAGGTCTTCCTGAATTTCTCTAAACACCGTTTTGTAGTTTTTAGTATGCAAGTATTTGCTTCTTCTGTCATATTTATCCCTAGGTATTTCATTTTATTTTGGATGCCATTTTAGATGGTATCATTTTTAATGTCCATTTCACATTGTTCATTGCTAGTATATACAATTAATTTTTGTGTATTGATCTAGGTCCACAAACTTGTTAAACTCATGTATCAGGTATAGTAACATTTTTATAGGTTTCATTGTATTTTCTACTTAAACAATCATGCCATCTGTGAACACAGATAGTTTTGCTTCTTTCCTTCTCAATATGGATGATTTTATTTCTTTTCTTTCCCATTGCCTTGAATGGAATAGAAAAGCATTCTATTTTACAATGTTTCATAGAGGTGGTAAAGCAGACATCCTTGCCCTTCTAATCTTGAAAACATTTAGTCTTTCACCATTAAATATAATGTATATGTAAGGTTTTTGTAGATGTCTTTTTTCAGGTTGAGAAAGTTACCTTTTATTCTTAGCTTGTTCAGAATTTTTATCAGGAATGGATGTTGGATTTGGTCAAATGTTTTTTTGGTGTCTATTGAGAAGACACTATGGTTCTTCTTTTTAAGTTTCTTAATATGGTGAATTACATTCATGTTTGAATGTTAACCTTACCTTGTATTCCTGAAGTAAACCCTACTTGGTCATAATCCTTTTTGTACATGCTGGGTTCAATTTGCTAAAACTTTGCTCACAATTTTTGCATGTATGTTTATAAGAGATATCGGTCTGTGGTTTTTGTTTTCTCATATGTCTCTCTGATTTTGGTAATGCTGGCCTTGTAGAATCCACTGGAAAGTAGTCCCTTCTCAATTTTCTGGAAGAGCCTGTATAAAATTGGTGTTATTCTTTAAAGGTCTGGTAAATTCAATAATAAAGTTATCTGGACAAGGAATTTTCTTTGGGAGATGGTTTTTAACTAAAATTTCTATTTATTTAATAGGTATTTGGGTAGTCAAGTTACCTAATTTTTTTCTTGAATGAATTTTGGTAGTTTGTGTGTTTTAAGGAATTTGTTCATTTTATCCATGATGTCAAGTTTATTGGCATAAAGCAGTTTATCATTTTAATATGTGTAGATTCTGTGTTAATAACAACTTTCTCATTCTTGCTTATTGATAATTTGTGTCATCTCTCATTCTTTCCTAATCAATCTGGCTAGAACTTTCTCAATATTTTTTATCCATTTTATCCATCAATTTTTCTCTATTGCATTCAGTTTTCTATTTTTTTATTCCTGCTTTGATCTTTATTATTTCCTTTCTTCTACTCGCTTTGGGTTTAATGTGCTCTTCTATTTATAGTTTTTTAAAATGAAGCTGAAATCTTTCATTTGAGACCTTTCTTTTAAAAAAAATAGGGATTAGTGCTATAAATTTTCCCATAAATACTGCATTAGTGGCATTCCATAAATTTGATATATTTTTGTTTCATTCAAAATATTTGAAATGAAACAGTATTCAGTGCAAACTGAAACTTTCTACTTTCCCTTTTGATTTCTCCTTTGCCTCATTAGATTATTTATAGGTATGTTATTTAATTTCCAAATATTTGTGGATTTTCTAGAGATCTTTCTATTAATGGTTTCTAATTCAATTTTATTTTGATTAGAACATATACTTTGTCAGATTTGAATTCTTTTAAATTTATTGAGATTGTTTTATGGCCCAAAATATGGTACATTTTGGTAAATGTTTCATGTACACTTGGAAAGAATGTTTATTCTGCTGTTATTGAGGGGAGTTTTCTATAATGTTAATTAGATCAAGTTGGTTGATAGTGTTATTCAGATTTTTCATATCTTACTGATTTTCTGTCTAATTATTTTATCAATTATTGATGAATATTGATATTGCTGACTATTTTGAAATAAATCCATTCAAAGACACTTACAGGTGATTTGAGTAACCAAATTAAAGAAAAAGACCTCATTATTATATTTTTAAAGAAAAAATTAAAAATTGGGGGGATGGGACATCTCCTAACACAAAGGAATGAATCCACTAGGTGTAGAATTCAGTGCATGCAAGGAGATCTTTGCTGAGTCCTGAAGCATACTGAGTTAGATAACCAATTATACTTACACAAAAAGCTAGGACCCACCCATTAGTGCCCATGAGGAATTTTCTAAAGGGAGAAGTTCAGACATATGAATTCAACCCACTTGAAAAAGAAGAATTTGTCTAGGAATGACAATCTTTAGGGACACCCGTAGCTACAATCACAAGCAGCAATACTGTAATGTCATTAATCTCATTCCTCTCACTCTGCAAAAGGTCACTTTATCTGTGAACTGTGCATCCACACACTCACACAGATAAGAGGCCATTAACAAAAGCATGAGTGTTGGCGGCCCCACCAATTCTATCTAACCCAGTTAGCACATTTTCTAGCATTCTGTCATGAAGTCATTGGCAGTGTTAGTGTTCAAAAACTGCATGGCTCAGATGTTTCTAAACCCTTTTAATCCATGACAAAGGCCTCCCTTTATTGTTGTTTTGTTTTCCTTTGCTGCCCTACAGCATGGCAGCCAGTGTGAGCTCCTGATAAGCAGTCAGCCATGCAGATGCGGTTCAGTTTCCTTGTGCACACCACCATGCAACCTGCCAAGGCCCAAATGCAGGAGGCAGCATGGCTTCCCCCCACCCCCACCCCCACCCAGAGCCAATGCCAATGGCACCCTGCACAATGGTGAGCAGGCCAGATAACTTCAGAAGAACACGAAATTAATTTTTTGTGACACAAATGACATTTACCATTGCCTAATTTGAGGGATGCAGCATAGCTAATGTAAATAATTCCATTCTAATCCAAATGAGATAGCAGCAAGTTTCCAACTGGAGCAAAAAGGAAAAGAAAACTACTATGATAATGAGTTTTTGAGAGATTATTTTCTTTTTCTCTTCCTGGCTTGGCATGGCAGGAATGAAGATGGGACTATGCTGAATCAGAAAACAGTGCTGATATTTACTACTCCTGACAGAAGAGGCCCCTGTGTGTCCAGGGGAGCGTAACAAAAGAAACAAGAAAGCAGACTCTATGAATGGTGGTAGCTTAAATACACTGGATTGGGAAAGAAACGTGTGAAGGAATTGACAGTTGGTTGACTCTGTGGCCTGAATGACTGTCTCTTCACCGCCAAGTCAGAGTGCACATGAGGGAGATTGTGAGGGGATCCCTGAGCTGCTGGTAGCAAAGGATGGGCCAGGGTAGAGTCATGTTCGAGATAAGCTAGGAAATGGTTGGGACAGGGGAGTCCATGTAGAAAGCAATACAGAATCCAATGGAGAAGACCAGTTGCCAACAGAGCATCGAGAATCAAGTAGATTAAGAGACAGAGGGCTATTTCTTAGGGAAGAGGTTAACAGCTAAGTCTGGATTAGGAGAAGAGAGTCAGCAGTATCCATGATGAAAGACCACATGGAGGTTGGAGGGATGACACAATAAGACAATGAGACAACACTGGAGGTGGAGCGCCACTTGTCAAAAACCCACCCAGCACTGGCATGCATCTGCAACTGCAATGGCAAGTTCTTACCTCCACCCTTGATACCCACAGGAGCCAATATGATTATGAAAGTTGCTCCAAATTCTGCATCCACTGCAGATCAATATCCTTGAACAGTTCATGACAGGATTTGTACTTCTAAACTATCAAGGCCTTTTTCCATTCTCTTCCTCGGTTTTCAAATGATCAAGAGACATTTTCTTTCTATCTCTAGAAACATAATAGTAAATGCCAGGGAGCTGGAGAGGGTAGAATAATGACATTATGGAAATTTTATTTTTCTGAAAATATGGTTTTAGCAAAATAGAATCCCAATTTCCATTCCAAGCTTCTTACCACCTTTTACCTGTCAACTCCACCCACGCCACACCTTCCATGTTACTTTCTACTCTCCAAATATGAATAGCAAGGGCAGAAATAGCTATCCCACCATGCTACCCATATGAAAGCAGTCTCTTCCCAGCCTGGGAGGTGAAAGCCTATGTCCCACCAAATCTGCAGTGGATGGTCCTAACTGAGATTCTGTCCATCTGTCAATCAGCTTTGCAAAGCCGGGCTAAGCAAATGGTTACGAGATACTCCCAAACCTCTTGAGATTCAGCAATCACTTACTGTGCCCCTCTTTCAGTTTGCTTCAGATTGTTTCCTAATCTATCCCCCTCCTCATCTCAAACTGGTCCCTACAATTTTCACACAAGACTTGAGTACCTTTCTCCAAAGCCCCTTTAACCTGCTAGTTCTCCAAATCAATCCACGGCCCATAGTATCTCTTCTGAACTTGGGATAACACCCAGTGAGTACTTATGCTCTCTCTAATATAACTGGTTGTCCAAAGATTCTAACTAGAAAATCTACTTCTCTTCCTCCTACCACTCATGAAACTACACCCCTGTCATCGTTTAAGATATATTAATAACTCAAGTCACATCTCTTAGCTTTCCTTGATTATGCAAGTTAGTATCTAATACCTAAGCTCAGCTCTCATATCTTTCCTTCCCTCCTTCCTGGCTTCCTTTCTTCCTTCTTTCCTCTCTCTCTTCCTTCCTTCCTGCCAGCAAATATTTAATGATCTCCTACTGTATACCAAGCACTCACTCTTTAAGAAACTGGGTTGCGAGAATAATAAACAAGACAGACAAGGTCTTGTTCTTACCTAGTTTACATCCTAGAGGGTGGAGACAGACAATAAACTATTAAATAAATAAACAAGAAAACTATCAGATGTGTGATAGTGGATGTATGGATAGTGAATGTGATGAGGGGTGTTCACTGGATTCTTTAAAAGGGTGGTAGGGAAGGCCTCTTTGAGGAGATGGCATTTAAGCTATGAATGACATGACCGCATGAGGAATCCACGCTCCGTGGTTGAAAGGAAGAGCATCCCAATGATGGGAGCTTTCCAGTGCAGAGCCTCTAAGATAAGGCCAAACTTGAAAAGTATGATCTTTTCTCTTGTTGTGTTTTATGCCATAACTACACGCTATATGTAATGTAATATATAATGCACATGAGGCCGGATGCGGTGGCTCACGCCTGTAATCCTAACACTGTGGGAGGCCGAGGCGGGCGGATTGTTTGAGCTCAGGAGTTCGAAACCAGCCTGAGCAAGAG
>CAUYSK010120814.1:0-13749 GCA_963575035.1 Avahi laniger | reverse complement strand
TTTTTTTTTTTGAGATAGAGTCTCACTGTGTTGCCCAGGCTAGAGTGCCGTGGCATCATCCTAGCTCACAGCAACCTCAAACTCCTGGGCTCAAGCGATCCTCCTGCCTCAGCCTCCCGAGTAGCTGGGACTACAGGCATGCGCCAACATGCCTGGCTAATTTTTTCCTGTATATTTTTAGTTGTCCGATTAATTTCTTTCTATTTTTAGTAGAGATGGGGTCTCGCTCTCGCTCAGGCTGGTTTCGAACTCCTGAGCTCAAACAATCCGCCCGCCTCGGCTTCCCACAGTGCTAGCTTAAGTCATCTTTTTTTTTAAAAAAATTAATACACTTTACATTTAAGAGTTTTATGTTTACAGAAAAATTCATTGGAAAGTACAGAGTTCATATACACCCTCCCTCCGTACACACAGACACACACACACACACACACACACACACACACACACACACATCTCCCTCACCATGACATCCTGTACCAGTGTGGTACATTTGTTACAACCAACACTGATACCTCATTATTAACCAAAGAACATTAGGGTTCTCCCTTTGTGTTGTACATTCTGCTGGTTTGGACAAATAAATCATGACATGTATCCACCATTACAGTACCTTACAAAGTAGTTTCACTGCCCTAAAAATTTTCTATGCTCTACATATGAATCTCTCCCTTCCCCCTAACTCCTGCAAACTACTCCATAGTTTTGTCTTTCCCAGAATGTCATAAAGTTGGAAGCATACACTATGAAGCCTTTTCAGCTTGGTTTCTTTCTTTTAGTAATATGTGTTAAATTTACCTCCATGTCTTTGTATATCTTGATAGCTATAAACATTAATGTGCAGGTTATTGTGTGGACATAAATTTTAGCTCATTTGGGTAAGTACCTAGGAGTGTGATTGCTGGATTGTATGGGAAACATATATTTAGCTTTGTAAGAAACCGTAAAACTGTTTTTTGAACTTCATTTTTATAAAATAGAAACCTGTTTTTTAATGTAATATATATGAGTGGCACATTTTGAAAAATACATGAAGGTATAAAGAATAACAGTCACCCACAGATAAACATACTTTGGCATATTTCCATTTTTCATTTTTGAATGATAAATTTCTAAAAGTGAAAATAGAATACTTGATCAAATAAAATTTCTTTTTAAGGTTTTTGATTTAAAATGGCCAATTGCCCTCCAGAAAGCAGTGACATTGTATTCTTGTCACTGTATTCTTATCCAATTTGATGATGAAATAATATCCTCTGGCTTTAATTAGTATTTCTTTTTTATTAAGGAAGGAACATTTTTCATATGCATGCTTGACCTTTTGCATTGCTTATTGTCTTGGCAGTGTTTGTTTACATCCGTTTGAAGGGCAGTTCTTTCTAAAGTATTTCTTCTTAGACTCTGAATTGCCTAGTATGAATTATCTAGGGTAATGAGAAAGTGTAGGGATGGGGGTGAGGTTAAGGGATGTTACCCAATATTCAGTCAGTGCTGGCTAGTCTTACACATTAAGAAATAACAGATTCGAATCTAAAAAGAACGTCCTTAATTCACATCTCGTGAGAAAACAGAATCACATCTACTGCAGGATCACAAAAGAGGACACACAAAATTAAGGTTCATGGCAAGCTAAATGTAGTTCTTTTATTGCCTGAAAATCGAATGAAAACAAATGCTTCTCAGCCATTGGGAATAAGAGGATATAAAACCCTCTGGGCATTGAGTGGAGGACTGGAGAAAGAAGCCAGAATCGAACCTAAGGACATCAGCAGTTACAACTCCTACAGTTCCACGCCTTACCACCTGAGCTATTGAAGGGTGAGCGGCATGCGCGTTAGTGTAGGTTTTTGTGCATTTGGTAGCAGCCAGGGAGTGGCCTGATTCCTTTTGTACTCGAGCCCTGGGCTCAGATTAGAGTTCAAGAGATCTCCAGAAAGCTGAGTCCATAGTAGAGCGAATCCCGGGAGCAGCCTAGAGGCAGTAGGACGAGAGGTCTGCATCCGCGGAAGTGAGGCTAGAAGCAGGGCGGAAGCCACCTGGATTGGGGTGTATCCGTGTAGCTTCAGGACCAGGCTGCTCCAGGTAATCTGCGAACCGGTTCTCGCTCCAGGAGCGCAGGAGCAGGCTGCCAGGGCAGGCTCCAAGGGGGGAAACGCGCAGGACTCCAAGGGTCACGGCTGTCAGCAGGCTAATCTCTTCCACAAACAGAGATACGGACCAGCTCCGGAACTTTTCTCCCGGAGACGTGAGCAATCTAGCTCCTTTCCCCCTTACTGAAGGGTGCAAACACTTGTTTTGTCTGTACCAATCGCAGGAGCCCGGACGCTGTGCTATTTCGTCCCAAATTTCCAGGATCTGACTTTCACGGAGAGATCATGAAGTGTTTCCTACCTTCAAAATCGGTGTTTCAACAGTGGATAAAAATGAAGAGACCTTCCCCTTTGTAACCCGGAAAAGAAATTTGTCACGAGGCCCCAGCGAGATTTGAACTCGCGACCCCTGGTTTACAAGACCAGTGCTCTAACCCCTGAGCTATGGAGCCGCTGTGCGGCCCCTTTTCTTTACATTGAATCTGTTAAATTCATAAAATCCTAGGTAAATTACATGTATGCCTAAATAAAATTTAACATATAATTAAAATTAAAAGAAATTTGTTTGGAGGAAAGTACCTCTTTACATATAAGAGAGAAACATTTTCTTAGACTAAGTCCAAACTGGAGTGCAAATCACTGGAAGGGTAGTGCCCACAGTACATGCTCCTCAGCATCAGGCCTGATAAGTCACGGAGCTCAATGACACCAGGGCCAGAGCGCATGCAGTTCCTTACAGAAGAGAAGTATGCAAGACATGGCATCAGCCACAGCCTCCCTAACCTGCTTGGATTCTTATGGAAGTATTATAATTGCTCCAGCTCTCTTAGACTAAGATTGGGGTTGTTTATAAAACGGAAGCAGCTTTCCCTAAGAACAGGACGTACCACTCAGGTCTTCAGAGTTTGGGGCCAAGACAGGGAGAACGTGCAGTCATCTGGGCCTCACCCCACCTTTCACTGGAGTCAGGCTCTGTCACAGATTCCTCTAGGTTACCTGAAGCAGAAGCTGGTTAGAAGGGGACCAGCCCTTTCCTTGGTCCTTTAACGTTCCTCTTCCTAACAACTTGGAGTCAGGGCCACAGCTTCTCTCTTGGCCTCCAGGCTCTTCTAAGCTGCCAACCTGAAGTCCAGAACAACTAGAAAATGGCATTGCACAGGAAGACTGAAGAGCAAGAGCTTCTCTTCTCCCTTTCGCTCTTTGGGACTCAGCCTGCCCAAGGAGACTGGCGCCTGGTCCAGGAGATCCAGTCATTCATTCACATTCCTTCCGGGCTCCTCCCATGTACCAGGAACGTGCTCAGTGCAAGGGAAGCAGTGTGAGGAAGGCCGACACTTCTCCGCCCCGGGGAAGTTAAAGCTAGAGCCCCAGAACTTCATTCCCCAAGCAGAAGAGACTGTAGAGTAAGGACAACCCCATCCCTTTCCAGCCCACCCACCACGTTTTGGATGATAGAGAAGTGGGCTGCTTTCTACAGAAGGGAGTAATTGGAAGTGAGCAACTTTTCCCCAGCGACACCTCCTGCGCGCCCTTGAAAGGCGCCTTAAATCTAGACTTATAATATCCATGGTTAATCGAATTAAGCTGAAAGGAAATGACAAAAGCACACATGTGAAGTGTGAGGTGCTGTAGCCAAGCGATCTAAGATAGTGGCTTTTAGAATTTAGCCTCTTTGGAAGCATTGGTTCAAATTTTTCCCTCCGCCAATCAGTCATCCTTGTTTTTCCTGAGTCTCGTAACCCCAGGCCACCTGAAATGATTCTGGTCCTAACCCTCCAAGTACTCAGACCTCCTGGTCCACAGACCGACCCACAGCTTAGTCTGAATCCTGCAATGGACATTTCTACCTTAGGAACGCTGATGCTCAGGTCCTTTTGAACCTGCATCTTGACTTTCCTGTGGTCTAGAGAAAATCATTGGACTTTTCAAAGGAATCAAAAGTGAATGCCATGCTACAACTAAAAACATAAATGAATATTCTTAGAGAAAAATAACCGCCTAACTTTGGCTCGTTGGTCTAGTGGCATGATTCTCGCTTTGGGTGCGAGAGGTCCCGGGTTCAAATCCCGGACGAGCCCTACGTCAGTCTTTTTCCTCCCCCTTGGAGCCAACAGTCGCCGAAAGCCCAAGGCTAGGTCCGCGGAAGCCCCTTTCAACCCCGACCTGTTTCGAGATGAGATTGTTGAGCAAAATGGCCACTTATATCGAAAGATTCAGGAGAAAGAAGATGCTACCAGGGGCCAAGGGCTTCATCGCAGATTAGGAGTACCAGTCTGGCTCTCGCAGGCTCTTTTGTTAGGAGTGGCATGCTCTGGCAGTTCTTCCCCAGGCACTTAATGTGAAACAATTGGGTGCACTTCTCAGTAGGACACCTTGCATGGAAAAGATTGGTACCTGGAGGTATGTTGGGGCCACAATGCCAGGACAGAACCCGCTTCCTGAGGCCCTGGTCTCCGTGGTGACCCAGCGTAGGGATACGGAGTCCTGCCCCTGCTCTGCCCCTGGCGCCTGGTCAGCAGCGCGAGATTGCGCTCTTGGTTCTCTTAGAATCTATCCGACGGTTGCAAGCGCTGTTTCAGTCATTGGAATGCCGAGTCGCAGCCCGGGGAACCCTAGGGCTTAGAGGGCACAGGCATCATTCCATTCAAAGGGAGCACAACTTCATCATTTCCAGGTGTTATTTTCCAAAACGCAATATAACATAGTGATAGTCATTTTTGCCATTTGTGGCAAGAATCCACCCAGACCCTTTAATATTCTTTGATTGCTCACCTGAAAAAACAGCGGGTTCTACTGTTTGGCCTCTACCTATAATCCTTGAGTGTGGTTCCATTCTGGTATGTAGGAGTTACACTATGAACTGCAGGAATGATAGGCCCTTCGAACTTGCTTGTCTTTCTAAACTGCTTGTACACAGGAATCTTTGACAAGATTTCTGTCTGATCTGAACATGTTTGTCCTTTCCAAGTTTCCTCTTTTCTTTTTTTCCCAGAACTGATACCATTGCAAAATAAAACAAATTTTGAAAATAGATGGTTTAACATGCTTCATTGCTACAATATGGGGGTGATTACTTCCAGAAATGCTATAAACTGTTACATAAATTCCTCTCTTTGGCCAGTGGCTGAGATGGACTTCAGGTTTTTGTGTTTCATAAAATGAGGTAGTTTTTACGGCAATTCTTTCTCTCCTCTTTGGGCAACACCTCTAGGTCAATGCAACCTCCAACTCCTGGGCTAAAGTGATCCCCCTGCCTCAAGACGCAAACCACCATGCCTGGTTAATTTTTCTTTTTCTTGTCTTTTCTTTTTCTTTTTTTTTTCTTTTTTTGTAGAGATGATGTCTCACTTTCACTCAGGTTGGTCCCCAACTCCTGACCTCAAGCAATCCTCCCTCCTCCTCGGCCTCTCCAAGTGCTAGGATTACAGGCATGAGCCACTGCTCCCAGTCAGAAGAGTTATTTTTGCCTCTCAAATCACTGATCATTCTTGCCATTCCTTTAGTACTCAGAAATCTTTTAAAATAAAAATTTTTAGTGTGTTTGTGTGTATTACTAATAGAATTAGATGAAAGCATTACTATTTCCCATGCCCACTGAAGTTTATGGCCATCTCTTTCTATGCTAATGCTTAGTTTGCCAATTTTGCAGCACAGTTTTGAGTTTAGCATGCTGTCCATACCTTGATATTTATTTATGATTTTTTGGTACATTGTCCCTGTGTACATAAACACTCTTCAACATGGCATTAATTCCTGTTTAATGAATGATGGTCTCTGTGAAAACTTCTCTAACAAGAGAATACACTAGTAAGGGTAAATCAATTTTCATATGATCTCCAATGTCCTCTTATTTTTATTTTTGAGAGAGAGTCTCACTCTGTTGCCCCAGCTAGAGTGCTGTGGCATCAGCCTAGCTCACAGCAACCTCAGCCTAGCTCACAGCAATCTCAAACTCCTGGACTCAAGCAATTCTACTGCCTCAGCCTCCCGAGTAGCTGGGACTACAGGCATGTGCCACCGTGCTCGGCTAATTTTTTATATATATATGTTTAGTTGTGCAGATAATTTCTTTCTATTTTAGTAAAGATGGGGGGGTCTCACTCGTGCTCAGGATGGTCTCGAACTCCTGACCTTGAGTGATTCTCCCACCTCGGCCTCCCAGAGTGCCAAGATTACAGGTGTGAACCACCATTCCCATCCTCCAATGTCCTTTTATAAACCTGCTTATCATCTCTGTTCCTTTGAATTATTATTTGTCACTTAGTCTTCCCCTCTAAAGTCCAAGCAGCTTGAGGTTAGGAACCATTTCTTGTTCATCTAGCAGATATTAGTATATTACAGTAACCAACAAAGATGCTTAATAGACTTTTGTTGAATGAATGAATAAATAAATAAATGAATATCTGTTCCCAGCATTCCCAAGGACACTGCAAATAGGAATCCCCAGTTCCTTTTCATATATCCAATGAAATAGGTAAAATTTACAAGTGTGGTTCTTGGCAGGTACAACAATAGTTGGCATTCTTAACTCTGATATTAAAACTCCTTATCCCAATCTCAATTTTACTAAAAACAAAAGATTTAAGATAACAGATATAAAAATGCAAAAAGATAAACAAATGAAAGAAACATAATCCAATGACAGAACAAGTGATGTCTTTAACTCATCTTTGTATAATAAAGTATGAATTAGATGCTATTATTCATGAAATCCCTCATTAATTTGTTTTTCCAAAGACAACTGGGATTGCCATAGAGAAGTGACTAAGTTCCTTTATTAAATTTGCTTCACCTTTTTTTCATCTCGTAGTAAATGTCATTTTCTTCTGGAAAATGTATACAAAAATATCCAGATAGTCTATTTATTTTTATTTCTTTTTACAGTTGTGAGGAAATTTTTCTTAAAATTCTTGATTTGCATAAACAATTGGAAGGTTCTACTGAGATGTTTAATCAGTTTTAACTATTGAGGAGAGCACACGCACAGATCCAAATATTGGATTAAAGCTGTGGGTCCTCCTCTCAGACAAAATGCATATATGTTCAAACACATAAAATTTAGATACCTATGGGGGTTATAAATTTTCTGAAACCCATCCTCAGATTTCTCAGATGACCATGGACCCTAAGGTTAAGATCTCACAGGTTGGAAGGTCTTATGAAGTGCTGATTATGTTGATCATGATGTATCAATAATATTAATAATATGGATTATTATTAGGTATGATATGGAGTCAAGGATTTTGCCTGAAATAGAAGAAGGGTAGACTTGATGACTTTGGAGTTTATGACGGGTTCCAGAATTCAGTTCTTTGGTGATGTCCATGATGACGATGGGAAGGAGAGTAACAATGGAGAATGTTTGGATGTAAGACAAGCTGCTGAGTCTCTTCACTTTCACCTTACTGTTTTCTTTCTGAGTCTCTTATCAAGGCAAAGATTCCCTAAAAAGTCTCCTACCACTTTCCTAAACATGTCCTTCAAAGCTTCCTTTACTCGCTCATTACGCAAGGCATAGATGAATGGATTCAGCAGTGGTGTCACAAATGTGGTTACCACTGTCACTGCCCAGTTAGTATCCACTGAGCCACTCTGTGATGGCCGCACGTAGAGAAAAATGGCACTTCCATAGAAGAGGGTCACCACCATCAAGTGGGAGGTACAGGTAGAGAAGGCCTTCTGACGGCCTGAAGTGGAGGGGATGCGCAGGACAGCCAGGACTATGTGGCCATAGGACACAGCAGTAATCGTCAGTGAGGACACAATGACAAGGGAGGCCAGAACAAAGTCAGTCTCCTCCAGCTTCTTGGTGTTGGTGCATGCCAGGCGGAGCAGTGGGCCACTGTCACAGAAGAAGTGCTGTACCACAGCACCCTGCTTACAGAAAGGAAGCAAGGCCACAGCCACTGTGGGACCAAGCACAGGGAGGAGTCCCCCCAACCAGCAGGCCAAGGCCATGCGAAAGCACACAGCCCCACTCATGAGCAAGGGGTAGCGCAGAGGATGACAGATGGCCAGGTAGCGATCCACAGACATAACAGCCAACAGCAGGAACTCAGAGGCCCCAAGAAAGAAGTAGAAATAGAATTGAGTAATACATGCAGCAAAGGAAATAGTGTGTTGCCTTGAGAGGAAATTGCTCAGCATCTTAGGGATGATGACAGAAGTGAGCAAAATCTCTAGGCAGGACAGGTTACCCAGAAAGAAGTACATGGGGGTCTGCAGGCGAGTATCAGCTCTTACCACCCCCACGATCAACACATTGCCTGTCAGAGTCAGTAGATAGACAAGGAGGAACACAGAAAACAGTTCCATTCTCGTGCTGTTGAGATTTGGGAACCCTGCCAGGACGAACTCTGTCGCAGTACTCTGGTTCCCATCAAGAGCCATTATCTCTTCCACCTGTGCCACAATAGGAATATGATCCTGGTGACAGCAGGTCCTCTTCGTAGCACTCCTGAAACTTATTTTACCATGGTATAACACACATATCCCCACTTTCTCCACTCAAGATCCTGTTAAGATTTGAAGCACCTGAAGTTATCATCGAATGAATTTTAGGGCTCGAGAAGATTTTCTATAAAGCGTAGCTGAAACTTAGGTATGAAAATGCCAGGAGCCTCCATCTTCACATCTCCTATTCTCAGATCTAAATTATGATATCTCATTATTGTAATAACAATATCACTGAGAATATGAGGTAAGAAAAATACCAGAAAAATGATTTTGTGAAGAATATGATTACCATTCAACGAGGATCAGAACTTGAGCCACACTGCCTAGCTTTGAATTCCTGCATCTCCGCTTACTGGCTGAATAGCCGGGGCAAGGGTACTTAACCTTTGTGCTCCTCAATTGTAAATGCTGTAAGGAGCTAAAGAAATAATAGTGTGAGGGACTTAAAAGAGTTTCCAGCACATAACTGACAGATAATGTGGCAGAGAAAGCCCTTGGCTATAAGTTAGGACACCAGAGTCTGGTCTTAGCTTGCCACCACCCTTGGAAGACTATCAGTGAATCTAGCCCTTGTTTGTACTTTAACTACCCAGTTAAACGATGAGTCATAAGAATCGAGGCCATTAGTGTGCCTATTATAAGAAATTACCCTTTTCATGGAGAATTTTCCCAATAACCCAAGGGCCTAACTGAACTCATATTGCCATACAAAGCACTTTCTAAAGCAAGTTATGCCACGTGAAAAAGGGAGAATAGGAATAAACTACACTGATTCATTCAATAATCAGTCTGTCAGTTATCCACATCTACTTATTTTGTGTCAACTTCAAGATAAGTATTTTGGGGAATAAGATGAGTTCCTTAAGCTTTTTCAATCCATGATATTTACCTTATTGAATTACCAATCCAAAGCCCTTTCACAAACTTGGGCTCCATTAGATAATTTGTCAGAGACAGAATTATCAGTTTCTGGTTGTAATTATTAATGAAATAATAAATTAAGTTCTTATTCTTTTATTCAAGTCCTTTCAGTTCTGAGGGCCACCACCAGTTAGAAAAATCAAATCAATGACATTTGGAAACCTTGTTTTAAAAATGCCTCGGGTATCAGGAAAATAGTGCTTCCCTTCAGCAATGCGTAAGAACTGATCTTAAGACACTTGATTCTCTGTCAGCCCTATTGTTGTCTAGCATACCCCAGCAGTCTTTGTTCCCAGCAAGCATTAGGCTCTTTACTTACAATTTCTTACCTGTGGGTCCCACAAGTGGAAATAGCAAGATTTTTGTGCCTTTTGTCGAAGATAAAGCAGTTCTGTGATCTTTCTCCCTAAGGAGTCATTCAGAGTCTCTCTCTCTCCAGCTTCTATAGAAATTGTCATATTGTCAGCAAAGTCATTCAGCTTTTGCTCTGTGTTTATTATATACCAGATGCTGCTGTACTTGGTTATTTAGAGATAAGGGAGCCTTTGTCACTACCCTCATATAGCTCACTGCCTAATAAGAATGACAGAAAAATTTAAGATATGTGACAGATGGAATGCTGCAGGTAAGAATAAGTTACCAAGAGTGGCCACAGAAAGGGAACCAAATTGTGACTTAGAGAGACAGAGAGTGTTCTGGAGCAATATGATGCTTAAAATAAACACTAGAAAATGAGTATGCCTTTGATAGGAGAGAAGACACAGAACATAGAGGGTGGAGTCAATGAAATGGAACCAGTCACCTCAAAGGAGACTCTTTCTGGCACTGTGTTGCTCCCTGTGAAAAAACTCTATTGAACTGAATCTAAACTATATCTTAAGTGACAGAAAGATGAGTCCCAATCCTAAATATGGAAGGAATTCCTCCTACCTACCCCTGAACGCTCCTGGTGTCTCCATGAAGGTGAGGATCACCCTGAAAAAATTCTCTTTTCCTTTTTACAATTTAAGGTCCTGCTCCATCCTGAGAGTCCTTCCCACACCCTGTACCAGGAGGCAGACAATAGCCTGGCATCCTTGAAGTTGCAGAGGATGTGCAAAGCACTTGGGAAAACAAGGGAAAATTGGATTATCTGATTTTTCTCTTGGGCTTTCCTCCCTGGTATATTTCCTCAGATGCTGTTGTTCTACCTTGGGAACAGGAGGCTTTCTGATCCGAAAGAGGCTGTATCATGCGGCCCCTTCATGTGGTCATGAGCAAGTCAGCCATCAGGGCCCCTCTTTCCCTCCCTGTAGAAAGAATGTCTTGTGTAATGTGATCACTGGCTTCAGCAGGCACACTTCAAGTGAAAGAATTATCTCATCAATGTTCCAAGACATGTTACTACAAGAACAATACGGGGCAGGGAGGCAAGTAGTGAATATGGAGAGGTTACACCATTCATCTCCCACCTTTAAAAAGACAGCACACTTATCTATTATTACCATGTCTTCACTTTTTTGCTAATAGGTTTTTTTACTCAGAGTGTCAGTCTTCTTCTTTTAGACCCCATCCTCCCTGACTCCTGGCATTAGCCTGAATGCAGAGTAGAAAAAGGCCGAAGAAGTCATTGGTTTCTAATCAATCCTCTATTGAAGGGTAGGATCCTTCATGTATAACTTTATTTTCCAGTGGAGATGCCCCCAGATGATGATTGACCCAGACATCAGGAGCCCAGCTAACAGTAGTGCTTTCTGGAGAAAGGTTACCTAGATGGTGAGAAAATAAGACCATAGTGACAGAAAAAATAATGATAATTCCTAAAAGACCTAGGGGATATTTGCAACTCAATGGAAATTTCCAAGACTCTGTACCTGATAAATCTGGGTGGGGGGAAGGCTGACCCTTCATTCAACAAAGGGTGACTGGGAATATTTCTGCATTTGTCTGTCAACCACCTAAATCCAGGTTGCTGCAAAAGTTCAGTTACATTAACAGTGGGAATGAGGGAAAGGATGGAGTTTGGCCAACCATGGAAGACTGTGACCGTCATCCACCTTTCTCCTGCATGGCACTCGGGGGAAATGATTATATCCCCAGTAACACAGACATTGTGTCTTCTCCTCGAGGACTTAAAATGATATTGGGAATCCCTCCTGGGTTAGGAAAGGATGGGATCCCCAAAGGCATGATGAGAAAAGCGAAAGTTCCCTGCATCATCTAGACCTTTCTCTACTGCTTCTCCCAGCCTTGTACTTTATTCCCTAGTGATAATATATATGATTCCACACATCCAAAATATTATTTAGAATTCTAGACCATTGTTCATATTTTCTACTTATGTCCATTCTATGTCCCTTACTAAAGACTTGACTAGGCTGGGCACGGTGGCTCATGCCTGTAATCCTAGCACTCTGGGAGGCCAAGGTGGCTGGATTGTTTGAGCTCAGGAGTTCAAGAACAGCCTGAGCAAGAGCGAGACCCTGTCTCTACCAAAAATAGAAAGAAATTAATCGGACAACTAAAAATATATAGAAAAAATTAGCCAGGCATGGTGACACATGCCTGTAGTCCCAGCTACTCGGGAGGCTGAGGCAGAAGGATCGCTTGAGCCGGGGAGTCTGAGGTTGCTGTGAGCTAGGCTGATGCCACAGGGAACAGAGTGAGACTCTGTCTCAAAAAAAAAAAAAAAGACTTGACTACCTCCTATTCATGTTCTGAGACTCAGTTTACTCTAGTGCATATTCATTCTTCTGAAAGTTTACCTTACCACCCCCGCTAATCTCATCACCCTACCCACTCCCTAACCTGAACCAGGTTCTTTTGACCTCAATCTCAATATTTAATCCATTGTTTTATAACTTTTCTTTCTTGTCTGTATCCCCTGCTAGATTCAGAATTCCTAGGACAGGAATATTTTGTTTCATCTCTGCATTTCTAGCACCAATCACAGTGCCTGACACATCCTAGGTGCTTAATAAACTGCATGTGAATGAAACTGCTCTAAACCCCAGACTTGAGGAGCAGCTGTTCTTGTGAGATGAATACCTGTTAAGTCTTGAGCTGACAGGAAGAGTACACAGGATCCTTGGCACTCAGTTCATCTGAAGTCCATCCTTTCTGGACATACTTTTTTTGAAAGAAAAGAAAATATGTAAATGGAAGCATGGGCAGGGCATGGGAAGTGTCATCACTAGATTCTAAAGAAGGAGTGGGAACAAAGACTGGGAGAATTGGCTGAGCTAAGCCAAACAAAACTAAACTAGAAACTAGAACTCCTGTTTGTTGAGCTGAGGGAAGGAGGGGGGTCTAAGAAAGAGAGATCTTGAAGTCTGGGAACTAGTACACTTAAACTACACGTTTTTAAACCCTAATTGAAGTTTGAGGGTTAAGGCTACTGCAGACAGAGATGACAGATCAAAGTCAGGTAATTTGTGAAAAAAAAAAAAAAAACATGTAGCTATTTGTCCAATTGACAAGGGCTTTATATTTAGCTTATAATACTTTCAAACTGACTTTATCATAGGAATTTCTTAGTTTTTCCATGAAAGTGAGAGGATGATAGAAGAAAAAAATTTATTTATTTTTAAAGCAGACTCACACGTTTCAAAAATAAAAACACTAAAATATATAGATTAAAATATCCTAGTCCCCAGGTTGGGTGCAGTGGTGGCTCATGCCTATAATCCCAGCAATTTGAGAGGCTGAGGGAGGAGGATCACTTGAGGTCAGAAGTTCCAGATCAGCCTGGGCAACATAGCAAGACAGTGTCTCTAAAAGAAAAAAAAGTCCTAGTCCCCCCACTATTCCTATCCACCTCATTCCCCCTCCCTAATTAACCATTTTCATTATTTTATTGTGCATCCTTCTAGTGTTTTTTGTGTGTATACAAAGAAATGACAAACTAGTTATTTACCTGTGACTTTCTTATACTGTTCTGCACCTTGTTTCTTTCTTTTTTTTTTTTTTTTGATACAGAGTCTCACTCTTTTGCCCGGGCTAGAGTGCCGTGGCGTCAGCCTAGCTCACAGCAACCTCAAACTCCTGGGCTCAAGCAATCCTTCTGCCTCAGCCTCCCAAGTAGCTGGGACTACAGGCATGCGCCACAATGCCCGGCTAATTTTTTCTATATATTTTTAGTTGTCCAATTAATTTTTTTCTATTTTTAGTAGAAACGGGATCTCGTTCTTGCTCAGCCTGGTTTCAAACTCCCGAGCAAAAACAATCCTCCCGCCTCGGCCTCCCCAGAGTGCTAGGATTACAGGCGTGAGCCACCACGCCCGGCCTGCACCTTGTTTCTTGT
>CAUYSK010120809.1:0-175642 GCA_963575035.1 Avahi laniger | reverse complement strand
GCATGCACCACCAGGACTGGCTAATTTTTTCTATATATTTTTAGTTGTCCGATTAATTTCTTTCTATTTTTAGTAGAGATGGGGTCTCGCTCTTGCTCAGGCTGGTTTCAAACTCCTGAGCTCAAACAATCCGCCCACCTCGGCCTCCCAGAGAGCTAGGATTACAGGAGTGAGCCACCGCTCCGGCCCACAGGGACTTTTTGAGAATTCAGGCTGGGGTGTAACGTAGCCAAGATATAGCACTGGAAAGACAAAGATGGATAAAATGCCTTTTAAGGAGTTCACAGCATAGCATAAGGTAACTGTTAAGAGGTAATTATTAATTACCTCTAAAATGTCTAATGAGCATCTCAAACTTGATATGTCCAAAATAGAAATCTTAATCTTCTCCCTAAACCTGTTTTTCTCACTCCCAGGCTTCCTTATTTGTTCAGGTGATTCAATCATGCACCAGCTGCTCAAGCCAAAAATCTAGGACTCATCCTTTATTCCCCCCTATCTGGCTAACAGGATTCCAGCCCATCAGTAAATCCTGTCAACTCTACCTATAACAATATAGAAATGTCATATCAACCCAACACTCTCCACTATCATCTCCATCTACGCAGTCTCCTAACTTGTCTACTCTTATCCACTCTTGCATCTCTCCAATCCATTCTTCAAAAGCAGCCAGACTGATCTTTCAAACACCATATCGTGACATCTGCCTGGTTAACACCCTCTAATGGTTTTCTGTTTCATTTAGAATAAAATTCAAACTCCTTTCCACTCCCTTGAAGACCCTGCATTTTTCTGGCCTCTGCATTATCTGGCTCTCATCAACTACTAGTCTTCCCTGGCTCACTTAATTCCAGCCATACTGACCTCAGGGCCTTTGCACTTGGCTGGTCCCTTTGCCCCTGTGCCCTCCCTGGAACTTTGTAGATTCTCCCTTACTTCGTTGAGAACTCATCCAAAAATTGCACCTCGGTCCTGCCTTTAGTGGGGCAGCCTAACTAATATAGTCACTCTCCCTGCCTTGCCCTCACTCTCCACCCACTGCCAGCTTCTAATCCCTTACATTTCTTTTTGTTTTTTCAGACAGACTCTTTTCTTTTACCATAACTTTAGTCAGGCTCCTCTGAGTCTTCTGCCTGACTAGGTTGGATCTTGAGCTTCTCTCTCTGTCTTTGATGAATCCAGTTTGTGCAAAAATCCTGCTAAGTCACTTTAGCAATAATCCCCCACCCTTGGTGTCTCAGTCTGTTTTCTGTTGCTATAACAGAATACCAAAGACTGGGTCATTTATTTTAAAAAAAGAAATTTATTTCTTACAGTTCTGGAGGCTGGGAAGTCCAAGGTTGAGGGGATGCATCTGGTGAGAACCTTTTTACTGTGTTCGTCATAACATAATGGAGGGCACCATCTGCTGAGATGGCAAGAAGAACAGCAGTTCAGATCTCTCTTCCTATAAAGTGTCATCATGGGGGCCCCACCCTGATGATCTTCTCTAATATTAATTATCTCCCAAAGGCACCACCTCCAAAAACCATCAACATAGGAATTTGGGATTAAGTTTCCCACACATGAAATTTGAAGGACACATTCAAACCATACCACTTGGTACCTGACCATCCTTGATATCTCAGCACCCTGGTCTGCTCTCAGCAATAATCCTATTCAGTCAGTTTAGCCAAAAACCCCTTATACTTGATGTTTCTCTTAGTAATTTTCCATCCACTGCCCCTCACCCTGCTCTTTGGTAATAACCCCCATTTGTCCTTGCTAGAGTTGGAGTGGAGCCCCGTCTCTCTTCCCCACTGCAAGACCTGGTTGGAGTGGTCCCTGTACCTATCACCATGGGCCCCCTCAGATAACGTCTGCCTTACCGTCTTTAACAAGTATCATGAATAATTTTTCCTTTAACACTTTTTAGCACTTACTTTTCTAATATTATATTTGTTTGTTGTTTGGCCCACTGGGCACTATGTTATGTATCATGAGTGCACAAACTCGATTTGTTCCCTATTCTGTCCCACTACTGGGAACACAGGCGACCTTTATGTTTGTTGAATGAACGATCAGCGTTTGTCACTACCTTAACTGTGTGAAGACTAGGAACCTGGCTATTTTGTTCACTGCTATATCCCCTAAGCCATTTACAGGGCCGCGGGTGATAAGCGCAAGGCAATGTTAGAGGAAGGAGAGGGTAACTAAATTTACTGAAGGAGCTCAGGGAGGCCTCACAGATAAAATGACACCCAAACAGGGAACTGAAAGGAAAGGAGGAACCTGAAAAGACCGAGGGGAAGGTTTCAGACGGAGGTAATCTCGCGAGGTATTGGGCAGCCAAGATGGCTTCTAGCACTTGCCGCCACACTTAATATGGCGACCAGAGAAATTTCATGGAGAAAATCACGCGAGAATGGCATCACGGCGACTGTCCGCGAATTGAGCTGGGGGTGTGGAGCAGCCAAGATGGAGCCGGCAGCCGGCGGTCCCGGCCCGCTGATGGTGAACAACAAACAGCCCCAGCCGCCGCCACCTCCGCCGCCGGCAACCGCGCAGCCTCCACCTGGGGCACCGCGGGCCGGCGGAGGCCTTCTGCCCGGGGGCAAAGCCCGAGAGTTTAACCGAAACCAGCGCAAAGACTCGGAGGTCAGGAGCATCGAGGGGCGAGGCTACCACCGGCGGGTGGCGGCGGGGTCCGCTCTAGGGGACAAGCTGGGCTTCCTGGAAGGCTCGGCAGGGCCAAGCTGGGGAGCTGTCACTTTACAGCGAAAGGAGCAGGAAGCGAGGCTGGCAGCTCCCGGGGCCGGGGGCGTGAAGCTGGGATCCTCGCCCGGAGCTCCGCCGCTCGGGAGAACCTCCCGGAGCCGGTGACCACTCCTTTGCTCCCTTGGGGCCCGGGCTGTGGGCGTCGCCTCAGGGGAAGCCGTCCCCGTCCCAGTTCGGGAGTGTAGAATCGGTGGTCTGCGTGCGCTCCAGGGGACCAGGCGGCATGTCGCCAGTCTCTAATCATTTTGGCCTCTGGTCCGTGGCAAGCATACGCCGGGCCGGCTTGTGGGCTCCGCAGCGCTCGGTGGACGGCGCGCGTGGGCAGGGAGGGGTTTAGAAGGCACTTAGAGCCGGACGGAGCTAATTATCACTAATAGTACTGCGCGGCCCGAGGTTTGTGAGAGTAGGAGGGGGAAACGTGCCCAGTTCCTCCGACCTTAGCCAGTGCAGGTTCAGACCGTGGATTGACGGTGCCTGGTGGGTGGTGTGCCCAGTGCGCCTGGTGCTGAATTGTTAAAGATCAGAAATGTACATTTTAAATATGCATTAGGGATTAGCATTCCCTTGCCTTCCTTCTGTTCCGGAGACACCATAGTCTGGAGCTGACTATTCACCTCACCCCGAGTTAAAGAATTCCTCCCACAGCCTCCCTTTGCAGAATTCATGAATGAAGATACGCACGTCGCGGCGTTTTAGGGCTTTCTGAGCATGTTCCCAGAACACTTACTATGCAGTCTTCCAGGCTAATCAGCAGCCAGGCGCTTGTTAATGAGAGGAATTCCTCGTTGAGCATAATGTACCAGCTCATACCAAAGAGTAATGATACTATCTTTAGACTTGGGAAATCAGTTCCCCTTAAACTTTTGTTTTTTGTTGGCAAGCCCAAACCTCTGGTAAAACGTGTCAAAAATTGGCAGTCCCAAAGTAGACATAATTTGAGCTTGAAGTGAATTATTTGAAAAAGCAAAGAAACCGCCCTTTTCAGAGCCATTGCATGGCGGGGTGATGGGACATCAATGATGGCTGCAATAATAATTTTTCAAGTGTGATGTGAGTGCAAAGTGATGTTAGTGGAAGGAGGGAGGGGGTAACTAAACTGACTGAAAGTGGTGGGGGTGAATACACCTTCATTATGAGAGGAGTTATCCTTTCAAAAAATAGTTTAAAATTTTCCTAAGTAGCTATGAATGGTCAAATAAATACCTTTGATGCATTTTCTCTTTCTGTCCTTTAATTTTCACATAGACAAGTGAAAGGTCAGTCAGATGGACACATTCAAGCTGAGAGCCCTGTCTAGATCTGTTTCCCTAGAGATGCTGATGCTGATGCTGTGCTCTTCCTTTAGTCAGAGCTGAAATCAGTAGTTCGGGAGCCTGGTCAATGCCTGGAGGGCAGGGAGGCTGACATTTGATGAGAGCCCACTATGTGCTACATAATTCTGATTAGTCTTTAAAAACCTTCACGGTAGATTTTTGTCATCCCCATTTCGTGAGTGAAGAAACTGAAGCACGGTAACTTGTGAAAGCATACACTGTGTTATTTCTGAATAAGGAGTTCTTAGTTGCGGGTATGTTATGTCATTTTGTTGGTGGCCTTTGTTTTCTAAGTAGATTGTAATTAAGCCTAACTACTTTACATATTTCTTCCTAGCTTCTTCTCTCTTCCCAGTGCAAGGCTTCCAAGATGGGGTGTTCTCAGTAATCACCTGTCCCCAGCAGTTAACACATTCTCTTTGTCATATTCTCTCCTGTGTATGGCAGGAAAGCCGATCTGTTCCACTACTGCCTTCTCTGTCAGTTCTCACTGAAATTTGAGACAAGAGCAGGAAGGCTGAGGGTTTCAGTACTCATTTTGTCCCGAGCTGTTGACAGCCCACTAGCCAGAAAGAAGTAAGGCTTCTGGAGTATTAGCATCACATGGAAGTCATTCACTGCACAAAGTACATAGAAGCTTTGTGTTCGTTAATTTAACAGATATTTATGCCAGTATAAACTATTCATCCATTTGCTTATTCATGCATAATACTATGCTGGGCATTGTGAAATCATCGGTGAGCAAAACAGACAAAGTTCCTGCTCTCAAGGAACTTACAGTCTTGTGGAGAGGCAGACAGTAAACAAATTATTGTGTTCCTACATAATTATAAGTTATGACAAGGAAAGTATGAGGTGCTTAATAAGGAGACCAGAGTTAGCCCAGGAGACAAGACATTGTGATAAAACATTAAAAAAGTAGAGGCAATGGTGTCTTGTAACACAGCAGTGTCTCTGGAAGCATATGTGTTTCTTCCTTTGCAAAAACTCAAAATGATCTTTTTCATAAAGCTTCCTCCTTTTCCCAACAGGGTTATTCCGAGTCTCCAGACCTTGAGTTTGAGTATGCTGACACAGACAAGTGGGCTGCAGAGCTGTCAGGTAAAGCATAGACCTGTATGTTATTTGGGGGTAGTTTTTTCCTCTTTGGTCTTTAAGAAAATTAATGAATATTTTGGAGTTCATTTTTTCCCCCAGTTCTATTAATGATACATAAAAAACAGGTTAGTTGTTTGATTCAAGCCTTGCGCATTGAGAACTGGGTTGTCCTTTACTTTGTGAAGTGTCTCTGGTCAGCTTAGTTGGCTAGAGTCCAATCCCAGTGTGAGACAGTCAGCGACGTTTCTTGGCCACACACTATGCCCTGACAGTGGTCTCTGCTGCAGCAGTGGGTCACGATGGATGTCTGCATCTGTGTGTATCTTCCATTCCACTGCCACTCACGCTGAATATGAGGTCAGAGGGAGCTGCTCCTCCACCCTTCATGGTGCAGGTCCTACTCAAGAAGTAGCAGCCATTTGAGAGATGTGTACTCTGGGTGGCGGTCAGCTCTGGCATGGCATGGTAGGATGGATGCACATCAGACTGGAATGCCCAGATGTGTGCTTTACTGGCATCATGGTTATCAGCTGCAAGACTGTCAGCGTTCTCTCCATTGTGCACATCAGAGCGTTAAGACCCCCTGAGTAATTAGAGAGCACAGCCCAGGAGTCACTGGGACTCAGGGACAGAGTTGAGAGTAGAAGCAGATGCCTTACCTTCTCTGCGTTACGTGAGGCCTGGTGTGGAATGCAGACATGGAGCTGACAGTGATGAGACTTTGTTCTTGACAGAGCTTTACAGCTACACAGAAGGTCCCGAATTTTTGATGAATCGGAAATGCTTTGAGGAGGACTTCCGGATTCATGGTGAGATGATGTCCCCCACTTCTTGGTTCTTTTGCCCTGCGTCACGGGAGCTGCAGCTTTCCTCTTAGCCATCTGAATGACCTAAGTCATCTTGGAGCAGCCTGAGAAACCTGTTGGACCATGATTGTTCAGGGCCAGATATGACATTTAGAGTGAGCTTATGGGCACTTTCGTAGAGACTTTTTAGAATGTGAGTATTGGGGTTGAGGGGGAAGCTTCATGTTACTAAAATTGCACCACAAATACCAGTGTTTCAGTTTGGAAATTCAAATTCATAGAGCAGCAGTACGACCTTATCCCTTGCAGAGGGAGTACTGGTCCTGTGGCAGTCCTGAATTTGGCAGATTAACACTGGGTCCATGCCATTATGAGGATTTTCCTGGGCTCAGGTGTAACTGGGTTTTTGCCCTGAAGTGACAGACAAGAAGTGGACTGAGTTGGACACCAACCAGCACCGTACCCATGCCATGAGGCTCCTAGATGGCCTGGAAGTCACTGCCAGGGAGAAGAGACTCAAGGTGGCTCGAGCAATTCTCTATGTTGCCCAAGGTACTGAGTGGACCTCCCCAGGGACCCCTGGCACTTCTGCCAGTGATATTGCCCAGCCAGATGGGGGGAGGGAGTTGTGAGCTATGCCTTGTGTTTGCAGGCACCTTTGGGGAGTGCAGCTCGGAGGCAGAGGTGCAGTCCTGGATGCGCTACAACATCTTTCTGCTCCTGGAGGTGGGCACGTTCAATGCTTTAGTGGAGCTTCTGAACATGGAAATAGAGTGAGCACTTCTTCATGGGCGTGAGTAGGGAAGGGAGGCAGGGATGGGAAGGAGGACAGAGGATCATAGATCTAACTGCCTTTGAGAGGGTTAAATGGGCCACATGGTGCTGAGGGTCTGGTCCTAGTCTCTGTTCTGACCACTTGGGTTGAATAATAGGGGAGTTGCTCGCCTGTACCTTGAGGACTAATGGAGACCAGTGACAGGTCCCTGCAGCTCCCTAATATCAGAGCTTTACCCAGACAGTACAGGTCCTGCCCAGGCCTAGGATGCCCCTCTGAAGGAGGCTTCTCATTTTGAACCTGCAGACTCCACTATGTATGCCCTATAGTTTTCCCTTTGGCAGGAGGCCAGGCACAAGTCTGACACATGAGCTCAACCAGTACCTGCCCTAGCCTGTGTTACTTTTGTCTTTTGTCTGATGGACAGATCAGCTGCTGCTCATATAAGGATAACACCATCAGTAATAAGAGCTAAGAATACTCATTGAGTGCTTACATGCTCCAGTCATTGTTCTAAGGATATTACATGTACTCATTCATGTTAATGACATAGGTACTATTATCATATCCATTTTACAGATGAGGAAACTGAGGCATAGTTAGTGCCAGGATTCAAACCTTGGCAGTCTGGTCCAGGGCCTGAGTTCTTAACCACTGTTTCCTATAACCACTTGTTCAGTCTAAGCACATATCATGACATCTTATTCCTCCATTGGGCAGTACTTGTCAGGAGCATCACTTACCTTCCTTCCTGGGTGAAGGTGCTGACTCTTAAATCTCTCCTGCAGCAACAGTGCCGCCTGCAGCAGTGCAGTGAGGAAGCCTGCCATCTCCCTGGCTGACAGCACAGACCTGAGGTGAGGCAAGCAGCAAGCCTGGGCTCCCTGAGCTTTCGTCAGAGATGAGATCAGAGCAGGGCATTGGGGGTGTCTTTGGGTTTCCTCGCTGTGTGCGCGTTCCTCTGTACACGTTAACCTGCAGGCATGAGGGGCTCTGTGAATGATCAGTAGGCACTGCTGAGGGCTCTGCCTAGGCGGGGTTCTGGGCAGTCAGGGTCAAGCCACTTACGAGAGGCACAGTTACATTTGGGCCTCCTGCCCATACTACTGCAAGGAACTTGGGTGTGAGATTTTTTATTTGGATGAAACACATGATGTTGCTCCTTGGACTCCCACCTTCTTATGCGCACAGCCTGATCTCTCCATCTGCATTTGGTTAGTCCTGACAACTTCATAATGTTTTTTGGCTGCACAGGAAGTATTAGCAACTGCTAAACAAGATCACCTTTTTCATTTTTGAGGGTTGAAATCTGTCTCTTTTTATGAATTTGGAAGTTTTTCAGACTGGGTGTTTGTTGTGTTCCCTAGTATAGTTAGGTCTCTGAGTGTCACCTCCTGGCTGCTTGTTTCCAGTCCATCACTGTAACTTGTGACTTCTGTTTCCACTCCAGCACTGTCCTTGTTCTCACTGTGACTCCCTTCTGCTCTGACCCCCACAGCTAACTACTGCGTCTGTGTTTTTTTCTTTCTAGGAGGGTTAGGGCAGTAAATGCTTTTGGCCGTTCTTAGTCATATTCATTCATCCAGTAACCATTTATTAAGCACCTGCTGTGACTAAGCACTTTGTTACCCGCTGGAGAGACAAAACAGAATGAGATCCGGCCTTAGCCAGAGCAACATGAGCCAGTGAGGGAAGCACCAGGGGAAAGACTTAAGCATTCCTGTGCTCTGTGGATGCCCAGATTCTCACCTCTGTTTTTTCAGTTTTCTCTGCATTGCAGCCTTCCTCCCACCAGCTAACGTTTGTGCACAAGCTTTCTCACGTTAGCTGGGAGGTGTAGAAGCCAAGGGTGCTCCCTTGATTCTCCATGCTACTCCATCATGAGCTGGCTCTCATCCTCAGGGTCCTGCTCAACATCATGTACCTGATTGTAGAGACTGTTCACCAGGAGTGTGAGGGGGACAAGGCTGAGTGGAGGACAATGCGACAGACCTTCAGAGCCGAGCTGGGTAGGACCCTGGGGATCCTCTCTAGAGGTCGGACTTTGAGACTGAGGCTGGAGGCCCTGGGAGGGGTCCTTTTGCTGCCCGTGTTCTGATATCTTTATGTTGCCTCCAGGCTCCCCGCTGTACAACAATGAGCCATTTGCCATCATGCTGTTTGGGATGGTGACCAAATTTTGCAGTGGCCATGCCCCTCACTTCCCCATGAAGAAAGTTCTCCTGCTGCTCTGGAAGACAGTATTGGTAAGCACCTCCTTGCAGGGGAACTCAGGTGCTAAGGGGGAGACTTTTGCTTGTATATCCTTTTGAATATTGAATTATGTGAGTATATAACCACTTTGGTAAAAAAAAAAGAAAATTATTTAAAAAGCTACTGAAAGGAGATGACAAAAAAAGTGCCACCTTGGGCCCACTGTAGCTAAAGAGGGCTTGGCCTTTGAGTCAGAATAGGTTGTTGGCTCCCTGACCGCTGGAAGCCATTCACTCAGCCATAGAACAGCTCTGCCCAGCCAGGCAGCTTCCGGGAGCAGCTCCTGAACCTGCGGTTTGTAAAGGGATTCGAGCTAAAGTTAGAGCTGGTGTGACTGGGGCTTCTCTGTTTGATGTTACTCGAAGGAAGCAAGAGCAAATCCTGAGCTAGCCTCCACTTTCCTCAGGGTATGGTGTGAAACATGATTGTTTCTAGCAAGGGAGGGAATGGATGCCGGGGTGGGCTGCCTGGCACACTTGGCTTGCGGCATTGTCAGCAGCCAGGCCCAGGCCGCGCTAGGAGCCCTTCTGCTCAGGAGGAGCGACCTAGGGAGAAAGCGGAGCTGGAATTTGGACTGCTGCTATCACTGGGGCTCACGCTCCCTCCTTTCAGAATAGATTGGCTCTGTGGAGCCAGGGCTTAGTAAGTTGAGGGCCCCTTAAGAGTTATCTACGCATTTTATCTTGGCTAGACATCCTTTTGGTTCCTCGCAAAGCCTCGCTGAAGCCAGAGAGCAAAGCTGAATTGCTCGGAAATGGTGAAACTAAGCAGCCTAAAATTGCTGTATAGTGCTAGGGTTTTGGCTTCCAGGGAAATGTTTAGATGAAGCTTTTGTTTTTCTTTTAAAGTTGAGCAACCAATGATGTATTTCCAATTTGACTTTGAAAGACTGACATGTACAACTTCTGAAGCATATGAGTGTCACCATCTTTTCTAGGAACTGAGGGTTAGGCACTTGCCTTTTTTAAGTTGGAGAGTATGTCATATGTACAGAGTTAAAAGTATCTGTGCGTTAGGTTCAGTCAGCCTGCATTTCTCCTCTTATTGTGGGTCATGGTGTCATGGGTACTTTCGAGCCTGACACAGTGATCAGGGACTGGCCTTGTGTACATGTCAACCCTGGCTCTGCACCCCTGTCCATGACGCAGTGCACGCTCGGTGGCTTTGAGGAGCTGCAGAGCATGAAGGCGGAGAAGCGCACCATCCTGGGCCTTCCCCCGCTGCCCGAGGACAGCATCAAAGTGATCCGCAACATGAGGGCTGCCTCTCCGCCAGCGTCGGCCTCAGACTTGATTGAACAGCAACAGAAACGGGGCCGCCGGGAGCACAAGGTGAGGGCGACAGAGGTCCCTGGGACTCCCGAGGGCTCTCAAGGTGCATACTTGCAGCAGCCAGCAGGGTGCCTGGAGGAGTCAGGTTGCTGGAAATTGTCTCTGATCAGCAGGGACACTTTGTCCCCAGTCTTGGGCCCAGTTTATAGTAAATACTCAGCATATGGCACTTTCGAGGACTAGAACAAGAAGTGATTTGTCATTTGGTCCCAATCTTGACTCCCTCTCTGGTTTTTCCACTGTTCTTGGCTCGCTACCCAATGCTTTTTTGTGCCGTGTCCACCGTAACTGCATTTCCCTTTTCTATTTCATCAGCTGGCTTTCGTCTCATATCCCTGCCCCGTTTTTAGGCTCTGATAAAGCAGGACAACTTAGATGCCTTTAACGAGCGGGACCCCTATAAAGCTGATGACTCTCGAGAAGAGGAAGAGGAGAATGATGATGACAACAGTCTGGAGGGGGAGACATTCCCTCTTGAGCGGGATGAGGTGATGCCTCCCCCACTACAGCACCCCCAGACTGACAGGCTTACCTGCCCAAAGGGGCTCCCATGGGCTCCCAAGGTCAGGTGAGTCTCCGACCTCCAGAATACTCTTGGCTTCTGAAGCTGGAGCCCTCACACCTCAGGCCTGGCGTTTGGCCTGAGTCACCATGAGAGGTCATCTGCATGGCCAGGCTGACCTTAGCTTTGGGACCAGTCTCTCTTAAAGTGCCCTGTGCTGCCCTGAGGGTTTCACACACAGTGGCCCTCCTGTGGCTTCTGAGTCAGTAACTGAAATTAGCTCTTGATTAGACATGCTAGTGAAGGGAGACAGGAAAAGAATGAAAACAAGGGGACTTAAGTGAACTCATCCCCATCCATCCTAAGGTTGTATATTCTTGCTCTGCCTCCAGGCTAGAGTGCAGTGGTGATATCATAGCTCACTGCAGCCTCCAGCTCCTGGGCTCAAGCAGTCCTTCCACCTCAGCCTCCTGAGTAGGTAGGACTACAGGCGCATGCCACCACACCTGGCTGATTTTTTTATTTTTCGTAGAGATGGGGACTCACTATGTTGCCCAGGCTGGTCTTGAACTCCTGGCCTCAAGTGATCCTCCTGCCCTTGTGTCCCAAAGTGCTGGGATTACAAGCATGAGTGACTGTGCCTGGCAGGAAGTTTCTTTAGAACCATAATTAAGACTTTTGAGATATGTGTAGGTGAATCGGTGGATGGGGAAGTACCTGGAGATACATAAGTGGTATCTGTTTGATAGGCAGCAACTTCAGAATTAGATGAACATGTGACAGGTTATGGAAATCACTTTCTTGGTCCAGGTAAAGCCTCAGTTTTCATTGATCTTGAAGCGAATACGAGATATCAGAAATGCAAAGTATGCCAATTGTTTGGAACAGGAATATGTGACCTATATGAAAAATCAGTAGCTTATAGCTTTAGTTGTTTAAAAATTTTAAATATTTAAGAAAGTCTGTTGACAAACTTGTTACTACTATCTGAGTAAAGTATGCTTTTAAGTTTGATGTTATCACCTTAATTTTATGAATCAACTAGTTATACATATTTGCAGGTTATTGATCCAACAAAATTATAAAGAACATTAAAATACTCTGGATTTTCCAATTTTTTTCTTTTTTTCAAAGAGAAAAATCATTGTGGGAGACTTTTCTTCTGGCTTCACAGTTTCTTGATATTCTAGATTTCTATTAACCATGACACCTTGAAATAGTGTTTCATAAAAGCCTTTCTCTCTCTCTGTCTCTCTTTTTTTTTGGCAGAGAGAAAGACATCGAGATGTTCCTCGAGTCCAGCCGTAGCAAATTTATAGGTTACACTCTAGGCAGGTGAGTGTCTGAGTTCACTTTGCTGTTCACTCTCCTGGCCTCTGGTGTTCGGGGTCCCAGGTGAATTGACGGCTCAACACAGGGCCTTCTTTGTTCTCCAGTGACACAAACACAGTGGTGGGGCTTCCCAGGCCAATCCACGAGAGCATCAAGACTCTGAAACAGGTAAGTGTCTTTGGGTGAGCTTTTGGCCTAGTTTGGTCCCAAGTGAGTACAGTGAGACCAGCCCATAGGGAAAAGCCTTTTAAGACTCTTGTCTGGCCGCGGGACCCTGGGGCATGGGTGGACTGCGGACTACCCTCGAAAACAGTTCTTAAGTTTTACTCATTTTCACTGAACTTTTGTTTGGGACTGACTGGAGGGTCATTAAAGGTTATATTAGCCAATAGTTTTTGGAATTTTAAGGAGCCCAATAAATAGCTCTCACTTTTCCTTGCCCAAGTTCTAAGGCAGTTGCAGTAGAGGAGTAGGCAGATGCAGATTGCAGTGCCAGCTTTATAATTCATAGAGTGATTGGAGAACGAGGCTTAAGAACACAGTAATGTGCTAATACCAAAGTGCCAGAATTAGGCGAACTCGCCTACCTAGTCCTAGGCAGTGCTGGGAGGCCCTGCTAAGCCTAGGGGGGTAGAGAGGAAGGGAGCACAGGCTCTCGGCAGGCAGGCGGATTCTAAGAGAAAAGAGAAAGGGCTTGGGCTGAGACTGTCCTGTTTCCCCTCCCGTGCTCACCAATCAGAGAGGGGAGGAGTGAGTGTGTGCAGGGGGCAGGGAGAGATCAGGAGTGTTTGGCAAATTCATTTCCTCTGCAATGGACGGTACATCAAGCGTGGGGAAGAGGTGTTTCCCCTGGCAACATATCTGGAGTCTTAACTGTTCATGTGTTTTTGAAATATGTTTTTGGAATTCGTAGTGCTGAGTGGTCTGTGTGCAGCTAGGTTTTTTGAGTACTTGATTTTGCTTTTAATAGCATTTTTCCCGTCACAGTAACTATCTAAAAACTTCTTTTCTTCCTTTAATTTGCCTTTTTTCTAATCTACTATGGGCTTTTTGCCCTGATTGTAAGAGGTAGGTGCCCACTTAGAAAAATATTTTGGGTTTTGAATTTTAGTTAGGGTTCTTTGTGATAACCCTCTTTCAGAAGATTGTGTTTGAAGAAAAACGCATAGGGTCTTTGCTAGGGTGCAGGACGTTTGGCCAGAAAACGAGGGATGTCTTCCTTTCCCATCTCTCTCTCCAGCACAAGTACACATCGATTGCAGAGGTGCAGGCGCAGATGGAAGAGGAATACCTTCGCTCTCCTCTCTCAGGGGTGAGTTGGAGGTCTTCTTCAGCTCACAGGGTCCTCGGCTGTTCCCAGGCATTGGGCTGGGCCTAGACCACAAAGCTGCCTCAGGCCCTGCCCTCAGAGAACTCCCAGAGAACTCCCAGTGCAGAGGGCGGCACATATCTAGTGCAGGGGTTAAGAACCCAGACTCTGAGCCAGGCTCCTGCCTCTGAATCCCAGCACCACCACTTTGTAGGCAGCAACTTAGGCAAGTTACTGGATCTATCTCTGCTTTATTTCCTTGCCTGTAAACTGGAAATAATACTGCCTTCTCTGTAGGGTTGTGATAAGGGTTAACTGAGTTATTACAAGTAAAATGCCCGGCCCAGTGTACGTGTTCAGGCTTTGCTGTCATTATTTACATCGATATTTGTAGATTCTCCTCAAGCCAGCTGGCAAGCTGGCTCAGGAGATTACAGTCTGGACCTATTGTGTTAAAAGGGAGAAGAAGAAGTCGAGCAAGTCCCTGCAGAAACCCTCTACCAAGGCTTGCTCCCCAGCCTGCCTCAGTACATGGTGAGTGGCACCTGCAGTGAGATCCCCACCCCACGACACTGGCCTTGAGAGTAGACCCTGCCTGCCTCCTTCCCCCCTCCTGCCACCCGAGCACCCACAGAAGATGCCTTTCAGGGCTTGATTACGGCCCTGGGCGCTCTCAGACCTGTGTCTGAATGTTCTGCTCTTCCCAGATTGCCCTGCTAAAGATCCTGCTAGCTGCAGCTCCCACCTCAAAAGCCAAAACAGACTCAATCAACATCCTGGCAGACGTCCTGCCTGAGGAGATGCCGTGAGTATCATTCTGTGAATGGAGCAGGTCTGAGGCAGAGGGAGGAAGGGGAAGGGCAGATGTTTTCCTTTTGTTAGGTCAGTTTCTTTTGTTGGCACAGCTTCTCTGCTGGTTAAGTTTAGGGTGTTTTTGACTCAGAAAAAGGACAACTGTTCTGGATTAAATAGTTTTACTTGTTGGGGAGATGGCTTGGTCCATTGGCCTGGATTCTAGTGTAGACTCTGCCGCTGAATAAACTCTTCGTTAAATTAGGGAATGTCATTTCCTCCTCTGTAAAATAAATGGGGCTGCATTAGACATTTCCCAAAACCCTCCCAGTAAAACTGCCTGGGTATCTACGGGATACCCAGGACCCGTAGCTTTGACTTCTGGACAGTTTGCCAGCAACAGCCGAGCCTGAGCCAGGTGTGAAGTCTTTCCTGTTTGCCAGTGAATTGGCACACAGAATACTGGTGACTGTCTCAAGGTGATAGAGTGAAATCCTTAGGGATTCTTCCTCCCTGGGCCTCGATCTCATCTCTTTGAGGTGAATATGCAAACTGAGATCATGTTCTACTTTGAGAAGGACCCAGGCCTTGACCTGATCTCCTGCCTTCCTGCCAGTGTCACCCAGCCCTGAGCCCAGCTCCTGGGTGGCTGTGGCCCTGGAGTGTGGCCAGTTCCCAGTGAAGGAGGAGGCAGGAATTGGCTAATACCAAAGGGAAGGTCATAGACACTAGGCCATCGTAATAGTCTTTGGAAAAAAGGGTTCCAGAGTCAAATATTATATTTCCTCTTAGAAAGATTTACTAGTGAGAAGTCCTGAATTAAGAAACTGGTGTAACTCAGTGCTTCCTAAATTTATCTGACTTTAAATCTCTGTTTTCCCCAAACATGAAATTTTTCAATATACTGATATTCCACGGAACACACTTTGGGAAACTCAAGTTAATATGGTGGCAGAAGCTTAGGGAGATCTTGGAAAGGAGAAGTTTGTTTTTGGAGGAAAAGCAGAGAAAGAAGATATTGGGGGCATCATGGGGAAGAAATTTTGCCAAGCTAGATTGCTTGGGAGGTTGGTAGGTAGAGCCCCGGGCCTGACTTCTGAGATGTCCGGAGGGTGGGTAGTGAAGGGGGAGTGTTTGCTTAAAGAGGCTCAAGGATCCATCTCCGCGGTGAAGCCTAGAAAAGAGGTGCCGCACGTGCTTGTGGCTCACCTGGCAATTGTGTTTCCAGCACCACAGTGTTGCAGAGCATGAAGCTGGGGGTGGATGTGAACCGCCACAAAGAGGTCATTGTTAAGGCCATTTCTGCTGTCCTGCTGCTGCTGCTCAAGCACTTTAAGTTGAATCATGTCTACCAGGTACCTGCAGGGCCTTCCCTCCTGTCCTCTGGGCTGGGGCCTCAGGCAGTGCCGCCCTCCAGTCTGCAAGAACAGGAGCCTTGGCCTTCGACCTTGCTTGACTTCTGCATGAATGTTCTAAAATGTGGTCCTCCAACCAAGGCCTTTTGTCACTGGAGGAAAGAGGGCAAGGTCCCAAGGGGTACGCTTATTTTTTTCTGTTGGTTTCAGTTTGAATACATGGCCCAGCATCTGGTGTTTGCCAACTGCATCCCTTTGATCCTAAAGTTCTTCAATCAAAACATCATGTCCTACATCACTGCCAAGAACAGGTGATGAGGGCCAGGGACCAGGAAGGGGCGGGTACGGGCAGACAGCAGGGCTCCCAGCTGGGCTCTCCCACTGAGTCCATTCTGCTAACATTTTCCCGGCACCTACAAGCCAGCACTCTGCCTCAGGACACAAAGATGAATGGGACAAGGTCCCTCTCTGTAGAGAACCCAGTGTGTCAAATCTGAGTCTAGTGACAGGTGACTCAGTGTATGCCTGGGCAGGAGAGTTCTCATCCTGGGCTCTAGTACTGTCCCCGCTGTCCCTCCTGCACTTTTTTTCTATTTTTGACTAGAACACAGGCCACCTGCTATCTCCAAGGAGCTCGGCCACTTGCACTGTAATACCTCGTCTGCTGATCTTACCCGCCGGCCCTGCCCGGAACCAGCGGTACTTGACAGTGCCTGCTCACCAGGGTGATAGGGGGAGCAGCCGGCCAGACTCCATCTCAAGTAGGGCCTGGCATAAATTGGTTGCCTTGAGCGGTCTTCTCCCCAGTCCCAGATTCATTGCCGTGGGAAGGAGTCTCTACTCCTTACGAGATTACAAACTTGTCTTTGGCTATAGGAGGACCTTATAAGTTCTCCTATAGCAGGTATTTCCTCACCTTACAGCTGGGGCAGCTGGAGTGAGGCAGACAAGGTAGATTCCTGCTTCTGCTCCAAGTGAGGGAGGAGAGCCAGGAACCAGCTCAGTCATGGCTGCTCTGCCAGCCCCCAGGCCTTTGCTCATGGTGGGTGCCTGGATTCTCTTGCCCTCTGCAGCATTTCTGTCCTGGATTACCCTCACTGTGTGGTGCATGAGCTGCCAGAGCTGACTGCGGAGAGTCTGGTGAGTGGCTGGGCTCTTCCCAGCTGTCCCTGTGGTTGGGGGGTAAGTGGGTGGAGAGCCTTCCTCCCCCAACACAGAAATGGAGGTGTCCTCCACAGGTGAGGTCACTGTTGAGTGCCTGGCTTTTAAAGCACCGTAAGTGCATAGAAGGGCAGGGGCGAGCGACCTTGCAGAGCAGAGAGATTTGGACGTAGGGATCAGTCAGTCAGTAGAGTTGCTTCCTTCTCCCCGCACTGGACTCTGGGGTCACAGCTCTGGGGCAGCCTAAGGCCACAGCCCCCAGTATCATGTTCTGTGTTTCCTTCAGGAAAAATCTAGGGAGACTCCATCCCTCAATTCCCTGCCAACTTCTAGGATAGAGTCTACCCCTGGGCTGCTCCGAGAGCAGGGGGTTCCTGGTAGAGGCGAGGAGACCTGGCTGTTGTAAGGTCATATGTAGGAGGGCCTTTTGGAAACTGTGGAGCACCTTGCAGCTGTGAGGGTTATGATGATTCCTGGGTTTACCTTGCAGGAAGCAGGTGACAATAACCAGTTTTGTTGGAGGAACCTCTTTTCTTGTATCAATCTGCTTCGGATCTTGAACAAGCTGACAAAGTGGAAGCATTCCAGGACGATGGTGAGTCAGTGCAGTCAGCAGGCATGGCTGGAACTTGGAGCTTAAAGAAGAGTGCTAGGCTTCACCATGGAGATTGATTCTTGAGCCTCTTTAAAGAAGAGTCCCATACCGTCTCCTTCATGCTGGGGGCAGGGGGTACTCAGGGTACGGCCCACCGCTGCAGCTGTATCCCCCACTTAACTTTGTTGTAGCCACATCCCTGTATTTTAAGGCTGCCGTCCCCAACCCCTGGGCTGCAGACCGGTACCATTCTGTGACCTATTAGGTACTGGGCTGCAGAGTTCTGCCACACCCCCATCCCCATCCGTGGAAAAATGGTCTTCCATGAAACTGGGGCGGGGGCGGGGGGTACACAGCAGGAGGTGAGTGGCGGGTGATTGAGCAAAAGCTTCATCTGCGTTTATAGCTGCTCCCCTTCCTGTTGCTCCCATCACTGCCTAGCTCTGCCCTCCGCCTTCAGTTTGAAAATTATCTTCCATGAAACCATCCCTGCTGCCAAAAAGGTTGGGACTGCTTTTTAAGGGCCGATTCCTGGTTTCCTTGATAAGTTGAACTGGAACCTAGAAGAGGCTCAGTCACGCACTGAAGCAAATTCATCCTAACAGGGGAGTTTTTTCTGTATCACCTGAATCTTGATTGGTAATATAACCAGGGTTCTGAAAGTCTTCCTTAACCCTGCGTCTGCAGATGCCTTTGGGGTGCGGAGGTCCATGGATTCTTTGAAATGATGTGCATGTGCACATAGGAATTTCTGGTGAAGGAATTCATAGCTTGCTTCAGATTCCAAACCGACTCATAATTAGGGTAACTAATAGTTTGCCTGGAAACTCTCCTGGTTTTAGCACTTGAAGTCCCACATACCAGGAGACCCTTCAGTCAGTCCAAGGGACACTGGGATAGTTTTTCAGCCTGCACATAACCTCAGAAGGGTTAAGCAGCAGTGTGATGGTATGTGCACATATTTCTGTCCTCAACTTGGGCTGCTCTTGTGCCCCTTCCCAGATGCTGGTGGTGTTCAAGTCAGCACCCATCTTGAAGCGGGCCCTGAAGGTGAAACAAGCCATGATGCAGCTCTACGTGCTGAAGCTGCTCAAGGTGCAGACCAAATACCTGGGGCGGCAGTGGCGGAAGAGCAACATGAAGACGATGTCTGCCATCTACCAGAAGGTGCGGCATCGGCTCAACGACGACTGGGCGTATGGCAATGGTGAGGCTTTGCGTGAAGCAGGATTGGGGGCGGGGGGCTGTGGGGAAAGGTGACACCTTTCACTCCCTGCCCGTGATGCCTCAGGGTCTTCTCTGCCGTGAGCTTCCCACTGAGGGACAGGAAGGAACCCAGCTCCTGCTTCTGTAGTGTCAGGAAGGGTGCTCTAGGAAGGACTTCGAGAAGCTACCTAGGCTTGGCACCTGTGGTTATCCCCCATTTCTCCCTGCCCCTCCCCTCCAGGTCATTCCTTTTCTAGAAATTGTCACAAGACTCTGTCCCCTCTTTTCATCCCCACTGCAACTGTCTTGGTTCTGGCCACTTAGATTCTTGCAGCTCCTGACGGGCTTCCCTGCCTCCAGCTTCTCCTCCATCAGTGCCTCACACTTTGCCGAGTGATCTTTTCAACATGCAGATCCCGTGATGTCGCTTCCCTGAGTACATCCTTCACAAGCTGCTTCTTTGCATTAGAATTAGACTTGAACTCTTAAGCAAGGCATGTGAGACCCACCCATGTTCCTTCCTTCTCCCCCTCTGTACTCTGACCCAGCTTCCTTTATAGCCTGTTACGTGCTGTCAGCCCAGCCTCCATCATACCCAGGGCCCTGGGCACAGGAGGACTTAGTCCCTGATCACTAGCCGTGTCATTTCCCACATCTGGGCCTCTCTGCATGTGCTATTCCTTCCGCCTGCATTGTGTCTCCCCTGCCCCCCCAGCGGTTCTGCGTCTGCATGTTGCTGCACCATCACAATTCCTGGCGTGTAGCACCGTGGCTGAAGGACCGTCTGTACTCCCAATGCCTGATGAATTCATGCAGGCCCAAGGCGGCACGTGGTACCTGGTCAGGGATTTGAGAGAGAATGAGCAAATAAGGGAGGCTCCAGGTTCCTGCCTTTGACCCCAGAGAGCCAGGGAGAACGTCACTTTTAGAAAAGCGTGTCCATACATGCGGCTCTCCCTGTCTGTGTCTACATAATCTCTACAGTATAAGCCTTTTTCTCAGTACATCTGGCTTTTCTCCTTGTCCTTGACTCCCCTTTTTGCCTACGTAAGAATTCCTGTTAGCTTTCCTGAGGATGAGCTTGAAGGTGTCTTGTTCCCGGTTGATAATCAATATTCCCAGCCCTGCCTGGCCTGGCCGTGAGCTGCAGTGAACCCAAGCAGCAGGGCTTGGCTCCTAACCATGTTCTTCCTTCTTTGTCTTAGATCTTGATGCCCGGCCTTGGGACTTCCAGGCAGAAGAGTGTGCCCTCCGTGCAAACATCGAACGCTTCAATGCCCGGCGCTACGACCGGGCCCACAGCAACCCCGACTTTATGCCAGTGGATAACTGCCTGCAGAGTGTCCTGGGCCAGCGGGTGGACCTTCCTGAGGACTTCCAGATGAACTATGACCTCTGGTTAGAAAGGGAGGTCTTCTCCAAGCCCATTTCCTGGGAAGAGCTGCTACAGTGAGGCTGCTGGGCAGGGGACTGAAACAGCTGAGTGATTGTGAGGTACCTGCAGGACTGTCCTGGTGCATTGCCGCAGTGCTCCCATCTCCCTCCAGGTGGCAGCACAGCCCCACTCTGTCCTCCACAGCCAGCCCTGGGTTTGTGGGTGAGGCCAGGTTGGCCTCTCTCCTTGGTTCCCAGCGTCCTGCTCAGGAGTAGTCATCTGTCTGCTTGGGATCCACTCTCCTTTCACCGCCCCCGTTCTCCTCTCTTGGACATGGTTGGTTGCAGCTCATTTCACAATCAGCTGAAGGCTGGGAAAACTGGGATGGGCTGGGAACCCCTTCTCATCGCATCTGAATTTCAGGGGTCATGCTGACTCCTCATGAGACATACAAATTCTTGGCTTGTCAGCTTACAAAGGACAAGGGCTTAGGATTAGAGCCAGGGCCAGAAAGTCAGCATCTTGGTTTTGCTCTGGGAGTTTTCTGATGTCATTCCAGCCTCCTGCTAAGTTTTATCCAGAAGTAATTGCAGAGGCTTCTACAGCTGCCTCAGCACTTTGGTTTTAGACGGGGTTGAGGTAGGAAGAGAAGCTTCCCTTAACTAGAGGTGCCATTTTTCCACTTGGTTTGCAAGGGCCTGTAAATATCTATATATAAATCTGTGTGTATTCTCTTGTGTCATGTTGGGATTTTTAATGTGTTTGTGTATTCTGTTTACATTAAAAGGAAGCAAAAACAATCTCCATTGCCTCGTCTGTAGGAAATATGGCTCTGACTCTCTCCTCCGGGTCTAGAAAGTGGCTTTTCCAGCCAGCAATGATAGGTTATCCACTTGTTCTTGCCAAGCTGCCTGCCTTTCCTATCTAAGGGGGAAGAAGAGGGGGGAGTTGGTACTTATCCAAAGTGTTATCTCCACACATTAATCTGGGATTGCTGCAGCCTAGCTCCGGGATGCTGATTGCTGGAGTGACAAGTTATCCTGCACCCCCCTGGGTTTGATGTAATTTCAGTAGAAGCCCCACATTTCTCTGGATCACATTCCTGAGCTGGCCTCAGCCAAACCAGTGTTAAAGGGGAGATAACTGCTCTAGGCCCTCCCTGGGGCAGGTGGTTGGGACTGAGAAGAAACTTACGTGCTCAGAGCCTGGGAAGCAGACCATCAGGAGTCAGGTTTGCAGTGGGAAAGAGAGTGCTGGAGGGCCCAGGAGACCCTATGGCTGAGGGAGAAGCAAGGAAAACCTTCGTGGTAGGTGTCGGTATAGTCCTCCTTAAGCCTGCCTGCACTCTGGCTTCCAGACCCCTGGCCATGTCTGCCTCTGCCTAGCTTTGTCTTGAGGCTCTGCCTTAGAGGACATTACCATTTTGATGCTGATGGAAGGAGTGTACCCTTTTCAGAATTGCTGGAAAGTCCCTTACCTGTAGGCAATGTGTATGGGGTCTTAAATCTTCCAAGGGTCTTGACTTACAAAGGAAACATACACTGGGGAGAATCTCCCCTTCGTTGGGTTGTATGTTTAGTGGCTGCCTGGCCTGGGACCTGCTGAGCCTCAGTACAGGCCTCGATGTGCCAACATGGTTAGACACAGCAGCGGTGGAAGCCAGCAGTATACTCCTCATGGTCACACAGCCCGTGAGATGGGAAGTCCCTGTGACTGGTTGGCCCTTTGCCTCAAAGTGACTTACACAGGACAAGGGAATTGACACAATTTGTGCATGCATGATAGATTTCCTGCTGTTTCTTGCCAGGATTGATAGGAAGTATGTACCTTGAGATTTTAATTTTGGGAAGATGATTTTCACTTTCTTACTCCACCATGCAGCCTGGGTCACTGAACCCGCCTGGCCTGAGGCTTTGTCCCCCTTCCCTTTTGACTTCCCCAGTCTCTCTGACCTGCACAAGAGAATGCAGAATATCAAAGCTGCAAGGGCCATAAAGCCTGAGCAGATGAATCCCATCATCTGCAGCCCCAGGAGCTGGCCTGGGGAGGAGAAGGGCCTTCTTGCTGCTACAGAGTGTGTTAGTGGCAGGTTGGCTTTTTTTGGGGGGGGGGTAGGGAGGGGGTCTCACTATGTTGCCTGGGCTGGTCTTGAACTCTTGGCCTCAATCCTGCAACCTCTGCCTCCCAAAATGCTAGGAGTACAGGTGCGAGCCACCATGCCTGGCCCAGATTGGCCATTTTAACCCAGGTCTTTGTACAGAATGTCTTTTGGAGCCAGCTAGTCTCTGTGACTTTTATCTCATCTGGGTCATGAGATGGGCAGAGTACATGAGGCCCTTTGTAAATGTTCGAGTTACATAAAATGTTGATTATTGCTAACGATGCTCGGGATCCAGTGCTCTTTGAATCCACTGAGGGACGGATCATCCCGAGGCTATATCACTCTGAGGATGGGAACTGTCCCTTGTTAATCACAGGAGTTACCATTTACTGGGTGCCAAATAGGTACTAGGCACAATATTAGATGTTTCTTGAAGGCTTATTTTCTACAGTAGCCAGCAGATATTGAGTACTTGCTATGTGCCAGCGACAGTTCTGAGCACTTTATGTGTAATAGCTTACATATTCTTTTCAATAACCCTGAAAGGTATGTACTGTTACAACGCGTATTTTGTAGATGAGAAAACTGTGGTTCAAAAGGGGTAAAGAACTTGCCTCAGGTTTCTGTTTGCAATTTATTCACCTTAGCCAATACTTAGTATTCGCTCTAGCATGGTCCCTGGCACAGAAGATTCATGGCAGATGTTTACCACTTTGGGCTCTAACTGGGCCATCCAAGCTTGGCCTTGGCCTAGCCTCTGCTGTGCCCTCCTCAAGGCAACTTAAGGGCTGTTGCTGCTGTTTTTTTTTTTTCCTTTTCAGCCTGAGCCTAAATTTCTTTCCCTTCTGGGTCCCAGAGGACTCCTGTGTTGGCTGCCCCTGCCATACCTGTTAGGTTTATCTACTGGGAGGCTGGCTTCCTGTCCTCTAATGAACTGACTGCTCAAAGAAGCAGTAACTGTTACATTCATTTGGCACCTGGCACAGTCAGCCTCAGGCTGCTGACTTTAAAACACGGGGAGTGCACCCTTTGGGAGTGAGACAGCCCTGACTTTTGATCCTGGCTCTGACATTTACTCACTGAGGGACCTCGAGCTAATCAGGCTCTAAGCCTCAGTTGGCTCATCTGTAAAAATTGATTTAATAATAGCCCTATTGTGAGGGCTGAATAAGATAATGGATAATGAACTTACATACCTGGCTGACAAGAGACAATAAATGGTAGCAATTATTAGTACTGCTAATTGTCCTTCCAGCTCTAACCTTCTATGAATTTGTCCATTTCTTGTATCCCCTAGAAAACAGAAATCCCCTTCAAGGACCAGAACCACATCCTAGGCCTCCTTATATCCCTGTACCTAGCTCACAGAGGCCTCTCAGAAGAGTCAGCTGCTCACTCAGCAATGCTACCATCACACCTGAAGGCCTACTCTGGGCCAGGCCCCTTGCTACGTGCCCTGGATGTCCAGGTGACTGGGACACCACAGTCTCACTTCTCTTGATGAGCTCACAGTCGTTGGAGAGACAGCCACCAAAGCAAGTAAAAGCAGTAGCATGGTAGGTACGGAGACAGACATCTAAAGAGCCCACCACAGGACCTGTTGGTCCCAGCCTCCTGGAGCAGAGGCTGGTGGGGGAGTGGGGGAGCGCACAGCCGCTAAGTGAAGGGAGGGCTCCAGCGTCATCAGCAATGGCCCTGAGAACAGATGCTTCAGGTTCATTGCCCTCTAGGCGAAAATGGCCAGGACGAGCCTTTGGAGGAGGCTGGGGAGGGGTCAGGTATGTGCTTCCTCTGCTGTTAAAAGAAATGTTACAATCCGCCCGGCTCCTGGCCATGCTGGCCTCTGTTCCTGTCTGAAGGTGCATAGGGTCTGCACTTTGGGATTGTCATTCAGGTTGATGTGTGAATGGTTGGGGGAGGTGAGGAAGGAGGATCAAATGCCTCTAATAAAAAGATTTCCCACTGCCCCACTGAGGCAGGAAGCCTGGAAAGATGGCCCCCTGGTTGTGGCCCCCTGGTCTGGTGTCAGTGCCTCAGCCAGGACCAAGATTTAGGGCTCTGGCATCTTCTCTGAGTGGGCTGCACTGGAAGAGAGGAGCCTTTCCAAAGGGAGACTGAGCCTAACAACTCCCTTAAAGCTGGGATTCCAGGCAGAGCCACTTCCCCTTTCCTTTTCTAGAATGAGTGACCAGAGCTGCAGCCTGGCCTTGGGGATCCAAGGCTGAGGTCTGAGGTCACCTCTCGAGTGAGGCTGAGGGCGGGGGCATCTGGAGACCTGCGGGCTGTCTCTTAGGGGTGTGGGGGAGGAGGGGACATGGCTAATGGGAAGCAGGTGGAAGGGCTGCCTGCTCCCAGCCAGGGGACAGGCCGCTGGGATGGCCCAGTCAGTGGGAGGACCCGTCAGCTCACAGATAATCCCATGGAACAGGCTACGGGATGCCCATTCATATTCATTATGTGTGAAGTGGGCGGTTGTAAAGTTAGCTTTCTCTTCATTTAGCTGTCACTGGACAGAAAAATATGAGCTGTGGGCAGATGCCCCTGGATGAGAGCCAGTAGCCGTCTCTGGCCTCCCTGTGCCCTCCCCAAGCAGGGACCCGCCACAGGTCCTCTTCTGGCCTCTGCCTGCCTCTCCTACTCTTGCTGCGTTGATCTCTGGCTCGACTTTATTTTCTTCTCCTGTGTGTCTGCTTGCTTTGCTTGGGCTTTGACAGATCCTTTCCTCTTCCCTCCCTCCATCTTTCTAAGCCAAGAGACAGAAGCATGTTTTTCTCTATCTACCACTGCTCCTCTCTCTGGCACCCAGCACAGTGCCTGGCCGAGTAGGCACTCAATAAATGTTTGCAGAACAAACTAACCTCTCTCTGCATCTCTCTGACTTTTATGGGGCAGAAGATCCAAAACTTTGCTGTTTATTCCTTGGGTGAAGAAACTTCTAGTATAGCAGTGTGAGCCCCAGGGTCAAAAAGGGGAGCTTGAGCCCCAGTTCCATTACTGACCAGGTGGGTGAGGGTGGTTCTGTTCATCAGTGGCAGCCGGGCATGCCTATCCCTCCTGACTCTCCCGGCCCCTCCCTGGTGTGTCCCTCCCCCTGCTGGACACAGGGCTCACGCCTGGACCTCAGAGTCAGCATCAGAAGAGAGACAAGGAAATCGCCAGAAGCCAGGCACTTGAATTCAGGGAAGGAAAGGGAAGAGAAGGAAGACACTGACTCTTTTGGGGATGCATGGCCTTGTCACAGCGCCTGTCTTGGCTGGGAAATCTGATCCGCAGGGGCACTTGCTCCCTCCTTGGGAATAAGCTCAGCCCTGTGTCTTTGTGGGCTTGGGTTTCTCTGTGCCTGAAAGATGAGGCTTGGGGTGGGGGCGGCCTGGCTGCTGGCTGAGGCTGAATTCTTCTAAGCAATGTGGTTGTGTTTACCGGGAGGGTGGGAGGGCCTCCTTTTTTCCTGGCTTCCAGGCTTCAGAGATAAGTCAGAAAGTGGGGATGAAGGATAGAAAGGGTAATACTCTGAAACCACAAGAAAGAGTTCTGGCTTTCGTCTCTGCCCCACTGCTCAGACGTGCTCTTGGGGCGTCTGGGAGAAGGGAGCTGCCCCACCCCCACCACTCTGGGGTCCCAGCCCATGGGGACAGCTTAGAGCCTTTAGTGGGCAGCAGATCTTCCATTCTACTGCCCCTCTTATTGTCAGTTCAGCCACGAAGTTATTTCTGCTTTTTCACCCTCCTCCCCACTCCCAATTTTCCCTGGGAGCCCAGCCCTAGAGCCACGATGCTCCCCGCCTCCCAGCACCAACCAAAGGCACAGAGACCCTGGGCAGGTGGCAGGGCCAGGCGTGGCATGCAGCGGCCTGGAGAGCTCTGCTGCAGGCCATCTTCCCCTAACCTCCGGGATCCTTGCTAGGCCCTCAGGAGGGCCTGGCTCAGCCTGGATCCTGGGCACAGATGGGACCTAGAGGGCCTGGCCCTGGGGATATACAATCACCTGGTATAAAAAAACAATACCACCTTTATTACTACGCTGGGCAGCACTTTTTTTTTTTTTTTTTTTTACAAAAGTATCTTTGCAAAAATGGGGGTTGGGATCTCAGAGTTTGTGGAAATCTGTTTTTTTCTGAGCAACATCCAAAGCAGTTTCCATGGCATAGCTCTGGGCTGATCCTATGAAAGAGAATCCAAATATCTGGTGGTTTCTGGTGGAATTTCTGCCCGCTTGAAGGGGAAGATGACTGCATAGCATGTCGGGAGATAGGGCACAGGGCAGGAGTAAGGGATGGCTGGAGCAGGGGAGTGGGCACCTTTTATGCCGACCTCGCCTTGCAGGCCCCCTGGTGGTGGGGAGGGGAAGTGAGGCCGACCCTAGGTGGTCACCCAGGACTGCCTTGGGTTTCCTCTCTTTCACAAAGAACTCATCCTGGTTCATTCTGCATCCTCCTCCTCCCATTTTCCTGGGTTCCCCAAATGAGGAGCCGGTTAAGCTGTTGAAGCTGGAGAGATGACAGTTGAACAAAGTCTCACGGATGCAGGGCAGTGTCTCCCTCTCTCCAGCCCAGAGTTTGGGCGAGGGAACTCAGTTTGTGGTAGGAAGAGTCTTTTGAAGCCCTTTCTCTTAGGCAGCCCCACCTTATTCTAAGAGAAAAGACCCTGTAGCATGTTCCCTGCTGGGCTGAGGGTCCCAGCTGCTCTCCCAGGCCTCTGGAACTATCTGGGGCTTGGAGGCAGAGGTGTGTCCTCTCCAGCATCCAGGCAAGGATGGGCTGGGGGCAGCTGGGAACAGAAAAGGGGTGGATAGCACAGTGTGGGTCCGTGTGACCGATCACGTGGTCCAGTTCAGCAGGCTGGGTGGCTCCTTGGGCTTCACCCTGAGTGAGACAAGGCTTGGAGACTTATAGTCACCGTCCGGGGAGGTCTCAAAGCTGTGGCCCCCCAGGGCAGGGGTAAAGCTGTGGATGGAGGAGATGCCAGGATGGGCTGCAGGGGAGGCTGGCATCCTCATGAAGCCAGCCACACTCCCATGGGTGTGGGAATATGGAGACATGCATGGGGAGGGGATGCCCTCTGGAGACACGAGGCAGGGGCCCCCAGGGCTCCCAGATCCTGGACTGGGCCACAGGGAGTTCTGCAGCTGCAAAGAGAGAGGAAAGAAGGTCCATGAGCCAGTAGCCCCAGAGCTGTGTACCTTGCCCAGAGGCTCTCTCTTTGTCCTTGGGGCCTCAGAAAACTTGGCTTAAGTCTATCCCCTCCTACCCCCAACACTGACAGTGGCATCTTGGGAGGCCCTTGCCACCGCTCCCGAAATGAAATTTTCTTTTATGATTCCTTTGTGTTCTGCATGCATCATTCAGGAGACACGCAAGAGCCCCAATTTGCCGAGGACGAAGTTCAGTGATTTGCTCAGGGTCACACAGAACCCTGAGGCTGCTCCAGATTTCCCTGGGCCAGAGCTCATATTCTTTCTAGTAACCCCGTGGGACAAGGTTGGGCCCTGACTTAGGTGGGGTTGGGGTCTCACCTGGGGGTGGCTGTCAGTGCGGGGTAGCACAGAGATGTCATAGGCAGCCGTGAAGGGGTTCCGCCCCTCCTGGATCTTCCCATAACGCTCACGCTTCCGCCACTTGGCTCTGCGGTTCTGGAACCAGACCTGGGGACAGGTTGGGAGGGGTTGAGGGGGTGACAGAGCAGCCCTGAGGATTGGAGCCTGCTGGGGAGAGAGTCATGCTGTGTCCTCCTGTGGGGTGGGAGCTAGCTCCAGGCTGGAGCATCCTGAGCTGCGGGAATTGTTAATCCTCACTGTTCTCAGGGCCAGGGGAGCCTGGGATGAAGCCTGGGAGAGGCCTAAGCCCAGAGCAGGTTAATTGGCCCCATGGGCCCCCAGCTACCAGTCCCTAGGCTGAGGCACTCTCTGGTTCCCCAGCCTGGCTATGTTTGGTAGGGGTTTCATGGAGGGGTCCATGGGTCTGAGAGGCCCTGGACCATGCATGTGTGTTGGGTTCCTAGTCCCCCTGTCTCATTTCATTTTCCAGTCTACCCACTTCACAGCATCTGAGGAATCTTAAAGACATTTCTGTTCTGGTCATGGTCCTGCTTTAAACCCTCAGTGGCTCCCTGGAGACCTTGGCCCAGAGCCCAGCTCCTTAATAAGGCCCCTGCCTCTCTCCACAGCCTGATGTCCTGCCAGGCACAACACCCAGTTCTTCCTAGTTGATTCTCAAGCTCCCACCCCAGCTCTCCTCTGAAATACTCTGCTATGTTGCTCTCTCCTGCTGTCACTTAGGTTTCCTGCCTGGGCTACCCATCCCCCCAACACATACATCTAAGTTAGACACCTCCACTGGACTTCCATCATACCCTGGACCTTTCCCCTCTTCTTCCCTCATTCCATTATCATCCATTTTGGAATCTGTCTCTTCCATTCATTTGTAGGTTCTTGGCAGTTTGGGGTGGCACTTCTGGGTGTTGTGCATGTGTGTGTGCGTTATCTGTGAGAAATTTATCTGGTGTATGCCCTATGACTGTTACATGTATGTGTATTCTTGTATGTGTGTTGTATTTCCATCACTTAATCAACATTTATGTGTCAGGCTCTGGGCTAGATGTTAGCATTATCAAACAAAACTAAACAAACAAAAACAACTTCTGCTTTCCAGGGATCTGGGTGGGAGCCACAACAGAAGCATCCCATGTGTGTTTGCACGTATGTGTATAAAAAACCCAACTACCCTGGCCGGGATGAGAAATCCTGCCCCAGCCCCTCACACTCCACGCTCAACATGGTCAGTCCTGCTCACGCAGGCAGGTGAGGCGCTGACGGTTAAGGAGCCTACTCAGCCCCCTTGCTCGCAGGTGCGGAGATCCCGGAGCAGGTCTGGTGCATGGTCAGGGAAAGGCCACCTCCACTGCCCAGATGCCTGGATTTCCTTTCTCTACTCTCCCTCCTCTGCAGGAGGATGAAAAAGCCTGGAGCCAGCGAATCTGATTACTGGGAATTACTTCTCTATCTCCACCTACTTTCCTCCAGAGTCCCCACTGTAGACCTCCCCCTGGGCTCTGGACCTGCCCTCTGCATCGTCCAGTGTGTGGTCTTATTGTTGTTCTCCACGGGGCAGGGATTATGAGTGGGTGTCATGCTTCTGTCAGAGAAAACATCCCTAGTCTAGTGCCTCAATCCTCAGAAAAGCTTCTACAATCAGGCTGGGGCCTCATGGCTACCTACATAGCCTTCCAGGGTTGACAGAGCCTAGGAGGTGAGTGCAGGAGGTGTCCTCCACTTCCCCCGAGCACTTCCACAGGGAAGAGCTATTCGGACCCTGCCTCCGAGGCCTGCCGCGGTGTTCCTGGAGACTCCATGTTCCAGACGCCTATGGCTTACATACTCTGGGGTTGTCTTGAATGCTGGGCCTCTTGCCCTGATAACTCCAGCCCCTGGGGAGCCTTGAGGGACAGTCCTGGAAGCTGTTTTGGCTGCTACCTGGGAAGAGAAGGGAAGCAGGAGGACCAGCAGAGACGGGGAAACAGCTCAAGTCCCTCTGGTGTCGTATGGGATGGCAGGGCCTTCTCTGTTAGATGGCAATTGGCCTCTTTATAGACAGGCCTGCAAGTCCCCATATCCCACCAGAGCTGGCCCCAGTCCCAGTGCCTTCAAAACGGGTCTCTGGAAGGGCCCCTTGTAGTGTGTGATGAACATGAGCTTTGCCCCTGCTAAGTCTCCTCTGCCTGAGAGGTCACCTCCTCCCCTTTCCCTGGCACCCTAAACCCACCCCTCCCAGCGCCTCCTGCTTGGTATCAGGGAGCCTACTATGATCAAGCCAGTTCAAAGCAAGGCACTGAACAGCCATGTTCCTCTTGGGCCAGACCTACCGAACCTCCTTCCCCACTCCCAGCCTGCTAGCCACTTTCGTGTTCTTTGTCACTTCCGACATGCCTGGACACACACTTCCCTTCCCGCTTTCCCAGCATCTGCCCACCACCCCCTCCGCACAGGCTGGGCTCCCTTCTCAGTGAAACTGGCCCCAGCCCCATCCAGGAAGCCCTGGGGCCCATCTCAGTGGGGGAGTTTGTTCGGGTGGGGAAGGGCTCCCAGCCTGGGTCTGAGAGCTGGCAGGGACTAAAAGTCACTGATTCTGAGACCCCCCTGGCAGGGACCCTCTCATTCTGGAGAGCCACCAGAGGAGCAGCTATGATGTGTGTTCAGCACTTCACAGCTTCCAAAATGCTGCCGCACTGTGATCCTCTAGATAATACCTGAGCAGCTAGTATGATACTATCATGCCCTTTTCCTGAATTGGGAAACAGACTAAGAGATTCAATGACATGCCCCAAATCACTTAGCCAGCTAGTAAGTGCAGAGTCAGGCCTCCCACACAGGTCTTTGACTCCAAGAGGCCATTACCTTTACACCCACGCATAAGTCTCAGCTTGGGCCGGAGGAGCCTGTGGCTGCAGCAGAGCCGGGCATGGAGGGTGAGCCCAGGAGGGCAGGCTGGGGGCAGGCACCTGTGAAAGGCAGCTCTTTGAGGCGCTAGCCCTGCTTCTCCCAGCCCTTCCAGGCTCTGGCCACAGTCTGGGTGGTCGAGGCAGCCAGAGAGCCCCGTGCCCGTGGTGCCCTCACCTGTACCCGGGCCTCAGTCAGGTCCGTGCGCAGAGCCAGCTGCTCCCGGGCATACACATCAGGGTAGTGGGTTTTCTGGAAGACCTTCTCCAGCTCCTCCAACTGGAACGTGCTGAAGGTTGTGCGGTTACGGCGCTTCTTGCTCTTGTTCTTGGCCAACTCCATGGAGTCAGGGAGTCCCGGGGAAAGAGGGAGACGCAGGCTGGCCAGGCAGGGACCTGGGGAGCCTTGCAAGTTAGAGGGCCCGTCTCTGGGTCCCCCTTGGCAGTCTAAGGGCAGCTGGGGGAAGCTGGCAGTTTTGGAGGCCTTCTCCTCAGCTGCAATGGAAAACACAAAAAGGAGGATGGAAACTGAACCAGGGGCTTTTGTGGGTGGAATAGAGGGAGGAGGGAGACCGCTGACGCTTCAGTCTCCGCCTCCCCCTTCCTCTCCCTTCCCTGCCCTTCCTCCCGGCAGTCACCCTCCATGGGAGCCTGGCATTCAGAGGCCTGCCTGCTGAGGCTCCAGCTGGGGAGGGGGCCCTGGGGAACCATGTGCTCTGTGGTCTGGGCGGATCTGCTGGGGCCAGAGGGGGGTTCATTTCGGGGAAGTGCTCTGTGGCGGCGTGTTCCACAGGGTGTGGAGGTGCCAGGATTGGCGCCACAGCGGGGACCACCACCCTGGCAAGGCCAAGAATAGGGGCGGAGGTGAGGATGGTATGGCTGACATCTGCCTCTGCCAGAAAGTGCTTCCTTGTTCCTGACTCTTCAGGCCTTTGTTCCCAGGCCCTTGTGCCCATGCCTCTGCTCCCAGGACCAGGCAGGCAGTGGACGGGGATGCTCAGACCACCTTTGGTCTTCCTGCACCTTGTTCTCTGGATCCCAAGTCTCAGGTCAACATCAAATTCCCTCGCTTTGGTGTATGAAGGGCAGGATGGGACAAAGAGGCTTCCAGAGGGATCTCCTCTCTCCATTCCTCCTAAAATTGTGAAGTCTGAGCAAGGACTCAAGCTCCAGCAATAGAGAGGTGGAGCTGACATAGGCCGTGCTTGAAGAAGGGAGTTGGGGGACCAGTCCACGTCGTTCTCATCACTGCCTTCCTCTGGAGTTTCTGGCCGCTCCTCCAGTCCTGGGATTCACAGGCAGGCAGGACTCTCTTGCAGACTGGGAACAGTTTCCAGCAGCCCCACTCTGACGTGCTTCACTCGGGAAGCTTGGCGGAGCCCCACCATGACGGACCAACCAACAGGCATGGTGAAAAATAGGTCAGCCTGATCCCCGCCCTCTCCCGCTGACAAGGACCCCCCACTGGCATCCCCATGAAATCCTTCCTCAGCAGTCCACTGGGATGGTAGAGGAGACGCCACAAAGACGCCCCACTGACTCACACAGCCCTTTCTCTGGCCCTGGGCTCATCTCCAGTGGGGGCCTGGCCCAGAGGAGGCCCAGCTAGCTGGCACCAAGAGTCAGTTTCTTCCCCAGGACTTGGTGTTGGGGTCACAGCTGTAGTGGGGGGGGGATAGGACCAGAGAAATGGGCTTCTCGGGATCTGGGTCTGATAAGTCCCTGTCTGCACTGTGAGGGACAAGTTGGGCAAGGTCCCCCACCTTCCAGTGACCTCCCAGGACCACCTAGGCTGTGAAATAAGCTGCCTGTTGTGTGTCCTGGACACCTGGGACAGTCAGGCAGGGCCTGGCCTTGGAATGTGCCCAGCCTGTTTACAGGTGGCCCACAGCGACAGCCCCAGGCACCAGATCTCCTCCACTCAGGTGGAACATGAGGGGAAAATGTTCGAGTTCCTGACTTCCGTTTTGGCCAGCACATTTTGGTTCTAGGGGTAGTTCCATTAGGTAGAAGTGTAGAAGGAAGACTTGTTGAAGTAGAACCAAATAAGAGAAAATGGTCACGGAGACCAGGGAGGACTGGAAAGGGACATTCCACACACAGCAGAACCTCAAAATATGCGACCTGAGAAGGAAGAGTCTTGGTGTCTTGGGTTTGCAGGGAGGCCATGCTGGACTCCAGGCAGAAAAGGGGCGAGAATAGCTCAGGGCTGGGGTTCAGGAAGTACCGACATCACCGCAGAGGCTCTCCGAAGCCCTGGGGCTTGCTGATCTGTTGATCAGTGTCTGTCCCAGTAGGACCTGCCCAGAGGAAGTGACCAAATCTGGGGCCTTGAGATTTGCCTTCCTGACCTTGAGCTGCTCAGCTGCCAAGATCAAGGGATAAAAATGCAGCAGGACTTCTCAGGACAGCTTCCCAAAAGAAAAGGCCAAGCCCACTGGCCTCTGCTTGCCCCCCATGCCTGCCCAGTCTATAGCCCTCTCAAGCAACCAGAGAACTGCCCCCCTCCTTACTGCCATCACCCCAAAACTTCTTTGATCTGCCAGGAGGACACCAGGGGCAGGATGGCATCCCACCTCTTTAGGGAACAGGGGCACTCCTCAGAGAACAAGGAGCAACCTCCCGAGGAGCAAGGCATAGAAGAGGAAAAAGAAGAGAGATAAATAGGGATGGTGAGCAAGGAGAGAGACGGGAATGAAAGCTAGCAGTCTGAGTCTGTTTGTAAAGGAGAAGGCTGCTCTGTTAAGGGTGGGGCACATTCAAAGTGTCTGTAGGCTGTGCACAGGAGTCCCTGCATCTGACCTAGACATTAGGCAGGTAGTTAAAGGAAGAACTCATGCTGGAGACTAGGAGCCTGGGGCTCAGCCCTGGGCTTCGCTGGCTTGCATAACTGCAGGGCGACAGCAGCAGCTCTTGGGCGTGAAAGCCAGGAGCCAGGACCAGGACTTTTAATGAGCTCTCTGCCCCTGACCTGGCTCTCATGCCAGCTGCACTCCTGACACAGGGGGTGCCAGAGACCCTATTAGGGCTGCCTCTAGCCACTGTGCAGTCCCAGGGCAGCATGGTTTGGGGCGCCTAGCGAGTGCTCCACTGTCCCCACAGAAGGCATCCCTTGAGGCCGTGGGCTTTCATCTTTCGCTGCAGCCTTGCTCCCAGCGGGTCCTGCGCTGTTTCCTCTCTTCACGCTGGGGTCGCTAAGCGACCGGCAGAACTTGCTGAGGAGTGGGCTCTGACAATCCTCTGGCTGAAAACCCAAAGCCGGTGTGGACATAAACACCGTGGGTAAGACCACGACGAGACCTCGGTGCTCTTCCTAGAGGACTCAGCCAAAGGCCGAGGACTTGGTACTCTCTTGGACGTCTACAGTCGCCACCGATCTTCTGACTCAGGGCCTCAGAAGCAGCGGGAAAAACTCTAGCAGGAGTCACTTTCCTATAGCTAGCGCGTTCCAAGGTCAGGGAGTCAAGCTCAGGGACAGACTGGCGGCCCCGGTGGGGCAGGAAGGAACTGCCGACCACCTCTCTGGCTCTCAGGGCAGCCACGTGCAGAGGTCACGAGGTGGCTGGCACCGCCAAGATGCGGCCTGGGTCCAGAGCAGGGCTGGGTGCTCTCTGCAAAGGGCGGCCAGAGCGGCGCGGGCGACGGGTGGGCGAGAAGCGCGGTGCGCCATTCTCGGGGTACGCAACTGCCTGGCCTCAGCAGAGATTGCACCGCAGATGGGGCGCAGCTGCGCGCCCACTGGTCTGAACTGGAAACGCTCTGAGCCCGTTATTTTAAAAGCCAGGAAATAAGGCGGGTTCCCCCTTCACCCGCCACTTCCCACCAAGTAGGCTGCGCGGCCCCCGGGGCTGCCTCTCCCCAGCAGCCTGCCCGCCGGGTCGCTCTGCTGCAGGGACTCGGGCGCCGGTCTAGCTCCGGCCAGGGCACTGCGGAGGCGGCGTCCGGGATCGCTCCCCGGGCAGCGCGGGCACCGCCGTGCCTCCCTTCGTTTGGCCTGTCCTCGGATCAACTGGAATCGTTAACTTTTTTTTAATCCCACTCGTACTCATTTTGTGTCATACTCTTTCAGGATGTCCCTTTTTCTTTCGTTTTGTCTGCTCCCTCCCTCTTTGTCCTTTCCCTCCTTCTCCATTTACCCGCTTCCTTCGATCTCCCTCTTATTGTTTTTCCGTTCGTTCTTCACTTATTCCACTCAGTTCTGCCCAGCTCACCGGCTGCCATTTACTTCTCGTTCTCGCCGCTCTTCTCCGCTGTTCGGTTTAATTTCCTTTCCCGTTTTTTTGATTGTTGTTCACACTCTGGTTTTCTTTCTCAGCATTTCGTTGTCGACGACACCCTTGCCGTCGGAGCCAAGTTCCTCCAACCGCAAGCTCCGCCGCCGCGCTCTCTGCAGTCGGCTCCGCGCGGGAGCGGGCCCGGCGCCCGGCGGCGAGTGCGGGATGCGGCGCGCCTCACCCGGACGCCAGCCCGCGGGGCGCGTCGAGCCAGGCCGGGTACCTGTCCCCGGCGGAGCTCGCGGGGCTGCGCGGCCGCTGCCGTCTGGCTGGGATCAGAGGAGCCAGGCCAACTGCTTCTCATTAAGTCCCCACTGTGGTTTTTATCAGGAGAGCCTCTTTGAAAGGGCACAGACAAGAAGCTCGCCGGACTCGTTCATTTCCTCCGCTGATCCCCACACACCTCCCGCCCTCCCCTTCACATTCCCGCCGCCCGGGCTGGACGAAGGCCCGCGATGCCCGGCCACCCCGTGGAGGCCCGTGAGGCGCCAGCGGGGCGGCGGCGGGTTGAGGCGGATCCAGAGGATCCAGCTCCGGGCCTAGGCGCGGGAAGTGGCAGCGCAGACAGGGTGGGCGCGGGCTCCGAGATGCCTACTGCTCAGCGGGCGCAGCGGGCGGCGGCAGCGCTGCGGATCAGCCTGCCAGGCCGGGCCTTCCGGCGCGTTCTCGGGTGATGGAGCGTCCCAACCAGAATTAGCACAGCGCACCGGCCCAGGACCCTCAAGGCGCCCCGGGGCTAGGCCTGCCCAGAGCGGCTCCCGACGGGATAGCGGTGACGATCCAGCGCCGGGAGAGCCAAGACCGTGAGAAGGGCGGCCATCACCGTGCAGAATGACGGGAGGCCAGGTTAGTCTGAGAAATAAGAATACAGTTATTCCGTTTTGAGAATGGCCCTGGCCAGGACCAGTCGCGGACACTCTGCCGAGCGCCTATCGCACAGGCAGCGCCCTTTCCAAGGAGGCAAGGCCCAGGGAGGAGAGGTGGACCAAGGACAGGCCTCAGTACCCAGCAGAGCCCCATTTGGTCACTCTAGGTCGAGGCCCAGCCTATGGGCCCTCAACGGGCACCAGACACAAAAGCCACGCTTCCGCGTCAGGGCTCAGTGTGGCTCCCCAGTCCTCGGCCCGGTCCAGGCTTCAGGGCCGGTGGCACTTCCAGCTCAACTCCGGCGAGCATGATCTCTCTTTCCTGGCTCCGGCCACTTTCGGCCTGCCTGGGACCCGAGCTATCGCCGCTCTACCCTCCCTCGACCTCCTGCCTCCCATTCCCGCCGCCTGGAACGCTGGTGGCTCTGCCTCCCGCACCGCACTGGCTTCTGCCTGGCCCGGGCCGGCGCCAATCCGGCTTTCGTGGGAGCAGTGTCGAAAGGCGAGAGGGACAAAAAGTTGACACATAGGCAAGCGAGAGAGTTAAGCGGGGAAGTCCGGATCGGCCGGGTAGGGAAGAAGGAGATAGGGTTGGGCTGCGCGCTCAGCGCCTCGCGTTACCTTCCGCGGGGCCCTCGTAGAAGTGGCCGCCGTTGAGCGCCAGGCCGGGTCCGAGGTCCTGCAGGTACTTGGCCGGAGGCTTGGCCGGCTCTGGGAGGTAGGGCTCCAGGGGCCCGCAGGCCGGAAAGCGGGTCAGCCGCGGACCGCGGGGCGGCGCGGAGTGCAGGTGAGGTACAGTGGCTGGGGTCCCCTGGGGGCCCGGAGGCTCGTCCCCCGCGGCCGCATAGGGTCTCGGTGCAGGCCCCACACCGAAAGGCGCGCAGCGCTCAGGGTCCATGCTGGCTTGGGGCGCACAGGCCTCCGGGGCTCCGGGGCTCGCGCTGCCCGCGCGGCCTGTGAGCGCCCGCCAAGGGGGAGGGACCTGGGAGCGGGGGCGCGGAGCCCCCGGGAGCGGCGCGCGCCGCGGGGGGCGGGGGGCAGAGGAGGGGGCCGCGCCTCTGACTTAATGCTAGAACCATCCACGTCACGTGTGGCCCCGCGCGGGTTAACCCCTCGGAGCCCGGGAACCCCCCGATTTACCCAGAGCCCCGTGTCCCTGGCCATTCTAGGAGAGGATGAAGCAGCTTCCTCTCTAGGGCGGGATCCTTTTGTCTACCCAGCCAGGTGAGTCCCTTGTCCAGAGCAGCACCTTTTGTCCTGATATGCAGCCTAGTGGCTGTTGCCCCTGGAGCAGTGAGGCAGCGTGGGGCAGACCTCCCTCCTTCCTGCAACAAGCACTTTTAGGCCTGTCTCCTGACAGCCTGAGATGAGGTCCTGGGGCAGGCAGGGGTTGGGCTGCAACTTTACCTAGCTCTCTTTGCTGGGAGCGGAAGGGCCGTTACCTCCAGCAAAAACACCTCCCCTAGAGATCTGTTGATTCTGGCAGGAGAGAGGAGTCACTGGGAATATGTTGTGTGGAAACCCCTCTAAGCTGGAAATACGGCCTGGGAGCTTGGACTTGGCCACTATCATTAATTATCAGTGAGACCTTGAGCCAATCAGTGTCCTCATTGACTGTGGAGGTTGGGCCCACGCAACTCTCAGTCTTTTTAGATATTAGTGGTGAGTCTCAAAAGCAGAGGCAGGGCCAGAGCAGACAGGGAGACTCCCAGTGGCAGCTCGGGACTGAAGAGGGTCCAGCACAGGCAGCCTTTGGAACAGGTGGAGGAGGGGGTAGAAGGACTAGTGTTCCCTTTGGGCAGCAGGAGCGGATCCAATGCCTCTCAATGGGCGAATGACCCGAGTGTCTAAGGACCTGCTGGAGAGAGTCTGTCTGCAGTCAAGACCTCAGGGATCTGCTACCTTAAGCCTGTCATTCTGGAGAGGATGAGGGTAGGACTGATATTCTAAGAGCTGGGTCTCCCCAGCCAAGAGGAAACAGGATTAGGGCAGTAGTTTATAATTTCTGAAAAGAGAAACCACCCCTGCTCTACTAAGATCTGGGAAGAAGTACCCAAGGACCCCAAGACCCTGTTCACTTCCGGCGGATTGAGAAACCCTTGAGTCTGGGTTAAACTGTTTTTATTTCCAGTACTTCTGAGACTAGCAAGAGAATTGGGGAGTCAAACATCATTTGTATTTCATTTGAATTCTTAATTTTTAAAGGAATCCAAGAGGCCTGGTGTGAACACCTCCTTCTTCCGCTGAGGGCTTAGAGGGGGTTTCTTGGCTGTCCTCAGCCAGAGTTGGGCTGTAAATCAACGCCAAACAGGAACCAGAAGCCTTGCATCTCACAAGGAGTCATTAGGCCATTATTAAACATACCATAACGTCTCTGAAGCCTTATTGGTTTAAACACCACACTGGAGGCATTATGGCCATTAGGGCCCCTAATCACAGACTGCAGACAGGGCAGAGGGATGGGAGCACCTGGGGCTGGTATTCCCAGCCAAGAGAGAGGCTCAGCTTGAAATTAAGTGTACCCTCTGGCCTCATGGGGGGAATCCATTTTCCAGGATCCAGTAGATCTGAGCTCTGGGCAACCAGTTTGAACCAATCACCTTTGTCCATTAATGAGGTTTTTCAATAATTGTTGATTGGATATTGTTGACTTTCTAGGAGGATGTTAGTGTCAGTTCAGGACACCTGTTCTATTCAACAAAGTTATCAAGTAGCTTACTGTGGAGGATACAAGTATGATACAGGAAAATGTCACCAACAATTTAAACAAGGCATCTTGTATTAAATGCTGGGTCTCTTGCTGGGTTATCTCTCTTGATAACCTTCCTGAGCCTCAGTTTCCTCATCATAAAAATGGGCCACACATGTGGACCTGGGGTATTTGGACCAGAAGCACTCATGTTGTGAATTACTATGTTAATTCAGAGGTGAGGATGATTATGATCTCCAGAAATGGTAGCCCAGATTTCTGGGCTCCGTCTCTGAATTGGTGGAAGGCTCCTGACTCCAGACTGCATGGGTCTAAGGCTGGAGCTGAGCAAAGGGATTCAGGGACCCACAACCCTTTTCAAGCCCAAGTTTCCCCTGTCATTTGTTCACTCTCTGAACAGAACAAATTTCCATGCTGGGATGGTATTACCAATCGAACTGAGGAGACAGGAAGCCCCAGATTATATGGGAGTTAGGTGGGTAAGTGCAGTTGCCCCTCTTGGGAGGGTTTTCTCCCAGAGACAATGCAAGTCAGGACACTGAGAGGAGCCTCCATGTCCCTCTCCACTCTCCTTTTAAGCCACTAGTGCAAACTATTATCTTCATCCATAGATAAAGAATTTTATGGTCTGGGAAGAGTTCGATGGAACAGGTGCATAAAAAACACAAAAAGGACAAGCTGAGAGCTACTAAATTTTCCTTCTGAGGAGGGCCAGGAGATCATGGAGTACCACAGAAGCCCTCATTTTATAGATAAAACAATAGCTAACACATAGCACTTAGTGTGGGTTGCTGTCTCATGCATTCTACATACACTGACTTAATCCTCACAGCAACTGCATCAAATAGGCACCGTTATTAGCCCTGTTTACCAGAGACAGAGGCTGAGACCAGAAGGGAGCCATTTGTTCAGGCAGACACAGCCAGTTAGTGGCAGAGCCATAATTTACACTCAGATCCGTGGTCCCCTACCCACCTCTCAGTCCTTCTTCAGCTGACATAACAAAGCTGGACTCATTCCCCAAAAACCCTCATTTCCTCAACGGGAAGGCTGAGACTTCTTAAAGCGAAGTTGAGACCACAGTGGATTGGGGACACTGCACAACTGCCTTGGCGATCACCAAGTGACAGTTTAGTGAGACTTTCGCACCTCACTGTGCTGGCCAGGTCAGTAGGTAGAGAGCGGTTTTTGCTAAGCTGAGACCAAATGAAGCAGAGTATTTAACACCTGAGAAGCTTTGCAACCCATGCAGCTGATGTGGGACAGAATTTTAGGAGGATTTGAGTTCACTATTCGTGCTGTTTAATAATCAGTTGAATTACAATAGTGTTTGTCACTGAGACATTGTCCTTGGAGTAAGAGATGAACTGAGGGTGTGATCCAATTCTAGATCCTATAATGAAAAAACTTTTTAAAAAACTTCTCCATCTCTATAAAAGAGTCACTTTTTAAATGGAAATGATACTTACTGGCTGTTTTATACTCACTGATTGCTTAATTCATTTGTTTATTAGGAGGCCCCACTACAACGTGACACAAATTTGTTGGCACCAGGTTAGAGCAGAGAGCAAGACCAACGTGATCCCTGCCTTTACGACGCTGCATGCCTGCTGGAGTGGAAATGTCTCATCTACATTGAAAAAAGTCATCGTTTGGATGTGAATTAGAATGGAATCTGGTCTTGAGAGCAGAGTTCATGGATCTGGGCTCAACCATAAGGTCAGTTCCTCAATGAAGCAAACATCAGAACTCACTCCTTTTTCTCCCAGTGGATATCCAGAAGGGGACAGGACAATGGGAAAGAGGTAACCTCAGATCTGAGATTTGCATGACATATAGAAAATTTCCTTCCAGACAGGAAAAATTCAGTTTTTTTTTTTCCTCGAAGGGAAGGCAGTCTGTATTGCCCTTGTCCTGTTTAAACACTGAAATCCTAAATTGATCCCTCTGAAAATTCTGGGTTTGGGAGACCAAGTAGATTGTTTCTCATTAGTGACATTCTTCCTGGAAGGTCAGGCTAAGGAATGGTAAATAAACCTTCAGATCCGCTGCTTCCTCCTCACCCCTGATATTTTTAAAAAAGAAAGAAAGAAAGAAAAAAAGCTTTGTGCTATGGATGCCTAAAATCCTTGGCCGTGATTCTGATCATGCAGACTAAAAGCTGTTCTTTGGGGTGAAATTTCTGGGAAATTAGAGAGCTATTTTGTTCTCTTTCATTGATTTGATCTGTTTCCTTGAGAGAGACACTTAACCTCTCTGTGCCTCAGTTTCTTCACTGGAAAATTAGGAAACATGATTCTCTAGTCCAGCATTACTGGAATGAATGAGATAGTGTTTATACAGATGTTTCTTGAGCCTGAATCCACCACTGAACCCATATTTTTCTGCTCATTCTCTTTGTCCGGACATTGGGCTGTAATGGGGGCACACAGAAGTGGAGATATGTCTCTAACGTGGCAGTGTCGTGAGGGCCTGAGTTTGTCTTGGTATCTGACTTACTGCCTTTGTGCGAAGGTAAATGGATTCTGTGGCAAGTGCCCCATGGACCATGGAGAAGTCATTTTGTGGAGGAGTTTTTGAACGCATCCTTAGTATAAAACAGAAGGGGGCACAATTAGACTTCTTGGCAATTTTAACACTTCAATTAACTAATTTTATGCATTCATTTATTCGTCAAGCATTTATTGAACGCCTGATGTGTGCCAGCCAGTGGGGCCGTACAGTGAGGATAGAGCCTGAGACAACAGCACCACTTACTCTCGGGGCTTTTCCAGACTAGCGGGAGAGAGACACAAAGCAACAGGCACTGACGCCAGAAAGTGTGGTCGCACTGAGGTGGGAGAGCACAGGGGGCCGCAGGGGCCATGAGAAGGGCACCCCTCTAAGCCTTATGCTGGGGGCCGTGGCTCATGAAATGCTCCAAGGTTGAATCTAGGAATTGGGAAGTTGAGTGAGGGTTGCCAGGTGAAGGTGTGGAGCGGCGGGGAGAGAAGGCATTCAGGAGAGAACAGCCCAAGGGCGAGAGAGAGGAAGCCAAGTTTGGGGAACTCGATTTGTTGGATATTGGTGGAGCCTGGGGAAGGAAGAACATTTGGGTTGGGGTGGGGGAAAGGAGACAAAGGTGGAGGCGTCCACGGCAAAGTAGAGAAACTCCAGGCAGCGGGAAGGAGGGCTCCACAGGTCTCCGTCTACCATGTCTGCCAAGCATAGCCTGAAGCACTGGATCCACTAGTGGGAGACAAGGAGGAGGAAGCCCACTCCCTGGGAAGCACCCCTGCTCTAAGAGGAGGACCCAGGACCCACACCAGCAGGCAAACATTAAGAAAACATGAAAACAACAAGAACAAAAAGCACATTTGCTCACTGGGAGCCACGAGGTGGAGAGTTGAGTAGAGGGGCAGAGACGTGTGATGTCAGCCGAGTGGGGTGGCCGGGAGGGCTATTGGAGCAGTATTTTGGCTCTTACAGGGAATGCTGGCCAGGGTACCCCTTGAACTCATTTTAGCAGGAAATCCATTGGTTCCAGAGTGCAGATTCCAGATTTGTTATTTTACAGGGCTAATAAGTATATAATTATCACATTTGGGGCCCTTCAAAGGAAATGCAAACACACACCACTGAACACCCTGAGCAATGCTAGTAGAACTCACCCCAGAGTTCTAGAAGGAGCTCATCATGATGTTATAGACACATCCACTCCAGTCTAGTGTCTGTTCCTGCATAGGAGAAGAGAGAGGGATGGTTGGGCCTGAACTTTACAAGGAATTGAGAGAAAAGCAAGAGAAGAGGATAGAAGAGCCTCTGCCCAGCTTCCTCTGGTCTCCGGGGAAGCAGATGCAGTGGATGATAGCAGTAATAATATCCACCATTTACAGAACACCTATCATGTGCCAGACAAACACCATCTCATTTAATATTTACAGTGTTGTAATGTTGGTGTTAATATTCCCATTTTATAAATGAAGAAACTGAGATTGGACTTTGTGTTGGTTATCTAATGTTGCATAACAAAACACCCCAAAACTTAGTGACTTAAAACAAAAATAGTCAGTTACTATGAGTCAGGGGTTCAGGTATAGCTTGGCTGAGTAGCTCTGGCTTGGGGTCTGTCAGGACCCCAGGTCAGATATTGGCTGGGGCTTCAGGACTCTGAAGGCTCGCCCAGGGTTGGAGGGTTTGCTTGCAAGGTGGCTTGCTCACATGGTTGGCAGGCTGGTGTTGGCTGTTGCCCGGAGGCCTCCATTCCTCCTCTCCCATGGCTGATTGAGTGTCCTCTCACCCTGGTAGCTGGCTTCCCCCACAGCAAATAGTCCAAGAGACCAAGGTAGAAGCTGCAGTGATGTTGATGACAGGACTCACACACCACTGCTCCTGCCATGGTCTACTGGTCACACAAGCCAGCCCTAATTTAGCAAGAGAGAGGATTACATGAGGTGAGGCTCCTTGGGGGTGGTTTCGGAGGCTGGCTGCCATTTTGGAGACTGGTTCCAAAAACTGCCCACACCCCACCAGTGCTGAGTGCTGCCGGGATGCAAACTCAAGTTGCCTGCCTCCAAAGGTAAGGCTTTAATGCTCAGTTGGATCAGAAGGGGTGGCTACATTGATGGGTTAAGAGGACCTGAAGGGGCATAATGGGGTGCCTGGCAGGCAAGTGTCAAAGCCCACTGGGCAGTGAGTGTCACACTGCCTATCCTGAGGAAGACCCTGGAAAGGGGACAAGGGGACCCTGGTTTTCCCTGTACTAGGTGTTCAGCTGTCACTGCAGGCAAACTCCTAGGGGGTCCTCAGTACTGAGATCTGATCTCATGGCTCCATGGGGTCTCTTAGTTCATATGGATGGAGGAAGGAAACAGACTTACCTTTTCTCAGTGCTTTGCAGAGGAGAGGTATGAGAAGTGTTTGCACTGCTGTTAGCTTACCAAAGGGAACCCTGGCCTTAGACCTTGACCTGAGTGATGGAAAAGGGAGATGTTGAGAGCCCACTATGACTTGGGTCTGAACTAGGTACTCTACATCTTAAAATTGCATATAATGCTCTCAGGAAGTGGCTATTATTATTTCTACTTTACAGATAAGAATACAGAACTCAGAGAAATTGAGGAAGTTGTCCAAGGTACTACGCTCTTCCTAAATGATGGAAGCAGGAGGGATCCCGGGCCGGTGGCCTAGGAGGCTGACACCATCTCCAGTGTGCCATGCTAACTTGAGCCATCTCGGATGGACAAGGCTGTGCTTTCTCTCCAGCCATTCAGTGGGGTAGAGACCATGCTCAGCAGAATGAAAGGGCTAAAAATGTACCTACATTCCAAAGCCTGGGTGGATACCTCTTACTAGATTTTTTTTCACCTGGGGAGACAAGATTTGGACCTGTAAACAATTACCCAGAAATACAAGATGTTTGATAAGTGTGAGACAACCTTTCCTTGCTGAGGAACAGACATGAGCAGGAAGGGGCTGGCGTACTCGCAGGTCACTTTCAGGTAGAGAAGGAAACCACTAGGTGGTCGTGAGCATGTTAGCGCCAATTCCTGGACTCCCAACTGCACGGCCATCAAGACCAAGGCAAAGGGCCATTCTCCCTCGTGGAGAAACCTTGGAGGTCTCTGAGCTGTAGCCTGAGAAAACGTGAAGGGCTAGCAAAATGTGGGCATGCTGACCCCGGGTGAGGTGGATAGGGGTGCTGGGGCACAGGGAGCTTGGTACCTCCAGCAGAGGGTTCTGTTAAAGTGTAGCGGAGATGGCGGTAGCAGAGACCAACAGACAGGGACAGACAGGGTGGGACAAGAATGTGGCAGGTGTGAACAATGGAGCTTACTTTTTTCGGCAATGGGGAGCCGTGGATGAGTGTTGAGAAGCGCCTGGAGCAGGGCCTGGCACATAGGAAGCGTTTGATAAGTATTATTACTGCTTTTGTTGTTACTTAGCAGGAGAATGAGAGCTATGTTTTGGGAAGATAATTTTGGTAGCTTGACCAGAATAATAGAAATGATGACACCTAATATTTATTGAGCATTTATATGGGCCAGGCCCCTAAGTACATTATTTTATTTAATTCTAACCTCTCTGTAAGAGAGGTACCATTATTTCCATTTTATAGATGAGGAAACTAAGGCACAGAGAGAGTGAGTAACTTGCCCAAGGTATCCAGGGGGTGCAGGAGAAGGGGGTACACTCAGCAGGTAAGAGATCGGTCCAGCATGAGGTGACAAAGGCTTGTGCTGGGGTGTGGCCAAGGAAATGGAGAGGGATGGCTGGAGGGAAGAGGTATTCGTGGGAAGAAATGACCAGAATTATTGCCAAAACAGGGTAGGATGGGGTGCATACATGATCAGTGGCCCAGGGAAGGGGGGCTCCCGAGCCCCACACTTGGCATCAGTAGGAGGGATAGCTGGCTCTCTGGAGCCAGGGCACAGGGATGTGTCTTCAGGGGACAGTCTGAACCTCTGAGCCAGATTTCCATGCAGGAAGGAAATCTGCATGGAAATCACTGCCGTATTGTGAACTGCAAACTCAGGGCATCTGTGGAGTCCCAGGCCAGTCTCTGGACTTTGGGGATCTCCTTAAGGGGGTAGAGGGAGGAGGGCTCCAAGTAGACTTTTCAGGCTCAGGAATTCCGGGGTACGTACCCTCCAGGTGACTGCACTGGGCATACCGGGTGCTGAGTGAGAACAGGCCAAGCTGCTGGCTCTCTTGTCCCTCAGAGAGTGTGAGCCGCCCCTGGTCCAGGCACAGAGGCCTCAGATGGGGTTAGAGGGACAGAGCCTCTGGGATTCCTGTGATTTCTGGGAAGCAAGCAGGATACTGGGGGGAAGGGGAGAGAGAGGTAGGGGGAGACCAGGTCTGTGGCTGCCTTGAGTCTCCCTGCGGAGGTTATGAAACACCCAGTCCCTTTAAAGGGGGCATGAGCCCTCCACTGGAGGGGAGGTGGCTTTCTCCACAAAGGTCCCAGACTTTGGGACCGAGATGACAGTGATGACTTTAGAAGTAGCTCCTGCCTTTGGGACGGGCACTATGCCAGACAATTGGGGTGGGGGTGTAGCGGGAGGCGAGCCTGCTATGGGAGAGGGGGCCCTGTTGGTGGGGTGTGAACAGAGCATGTGCATGCGTGGAGTATGTGTCTGTGTCTCCCAACTGGGGAGAAGCCTTGAAGCCCTACATCTGCTTTGGGGGCCCTTGCAGTGAGAAGTAGGCAAGCCCTGGATTTTGCAGGGTCCTCACAGGGGAGGGTATCCGTAACCACACACAGACCCTGGGCCGTCTGGGAAAAGGCAGTTCTGTAGGCACATTCACACCAGATCCATTGGACAAAGAGACCGGATATTTTGCTGTTTGATAAACTTCATAAAACAGTGGAACTGAGTGGTTTTGCTGTTGCCCGAATGGAAGTATTCTAAGAACCCATGCCAAGAAGATAAATAAGACCGTGGCTTCAGGAGAGGAGCTGAAACAAATGTGCAGCGAGAGGTACATCAAAGTAAAACTAGTTCTCCTGACGACTGGGGGCTCCGTGTGTGGCGAAGTGTGCATGTGTGTGAGCATGTGTGTGTGCACATGAGTGTGCATGTGAGCGTGTGTGTGTGTGTGTGTGTGTGTGTGTGTGTGTGTCTGGGGCAAGTGTTGGGCAGACACCAGGCCACATCGAGGGGCCCAGAGATATATCCTGGGCTGTTGCCAACCCTTCTGCAAGCAGCCCTCTACACACCAGGCCTGCCTGGGATTTAGCTAGGATTAGACTCAGCCCTGCTTAGCACAAAAGAAAACCAGCATTAACCACTGTTGGAGGATTCAGGCTCTGTAGTCAGCCAGCTGAGAGGGGAATTCAAACTGGAATATCTGCACTGAGAGGTCAGGAATCCTTCAGTGACCAGCTCCTGTTGGCCAGCTAAAAGATTTATTCTGCATTGATGACAAGGGGTATAAGCTTGAGTGTAAAAACATCAGCCCTCTCATATTTGGCTCCAAATACTCCAGAGAGTGCAGAGGAAATATAGGGACATGGAATAGAACAGAATGTTAGATCTGGATGGGAGCCAAACATCTAGCCCAAAGGTTCTCAAAGTGTGGGGTCAGGCCAACAGCAGCAGCAGCAGCAGCAGCATTTAGAGACTTGTTACAAGGCAAATTGTTGGGCCCTACCCTAGACCTACTAAGTCAGAAACTCTTGGGGTGGGGCCCAGCAATCTTTATTTTCACAAGTTGTTTCCAGGTGATCCTGAGGCACTCTAAAGTTTGAGACCCCTGATCTAGCCTGTCATCTTCACTTAGAAATGAGGAAGGTGGGCATGGTGGCTCACATCTGACATCCTAGCACGCTGGGAGGCTGAGGCAGGAGGATCGCTTGAGGTCAGGAGTTAGAGAGCAGCCTGAGCAAGAGCGACACTCCGCCTCTACAAAAAATATAAAAATTAGCCAGGCGTGGTGGCACATGCCTGTAGTCCCAGCTGCTGGGGAGGCTGAGGATTGCTTGAGGCAAGAGTTTGAGGTTGCAGTGAGCTATGAGGACGCCACTGCACTCTAGCTGGGGCAACAGAGCGAGACTCTGGGTCTCAATGAATGAATGAATGAGTGGAAGCCTGGAAAGGGAACTTTTGTCAAGAGTACACAGCTGGTTAGGACACAGCCACTTTCCCCCTCACACATATGGTCTCGGCTATTTATTTTACAAATAACATGGGGGTATTTTAATAAATTTTTTCTTAGGGGCAATTATATGTTTACATATTTTCTATTTGTTAATAAGCTATTTAGATCAATTGTCATTGGGGCCCAAACTATGGAATTATTTGCTACAATATAAGGTTCAGCCTCTGGGAAGTGGACTTGGAGGCTATAAGTTCCCTTTCCAGTCTGGCCCCACACCCAGGCAGCCAAGTCATGCTCCCCTAACTGGCCCCCAAGTCACCCACAGGGTCTTCCCCTGCCTATCCCCAGATGCTCTCTTGTAACGACACCACCAGCCCCATAGTCTTGCTCTGTGTGGATGTTTTGGTCAATAATCCCTCCCTCAATGTGCCGGGCCAAATGAGGGTGGATGTGGTGGGATTAGTTTCACCCACTGGCCTTCGCTGCCTTCCTGAGAAGACCTGCCTCTTTCCGGCTCTCGCAGCCGGCCCAGCGTGTTTCCAATATTGCATCAGTGCTTTTCCCAACAGAGTAATGCTTTAATGGGGTGGATTTGTTTTCTGTCCGGGAAACATGTGGGCCCTTGTCAGATGCCGTCATTAGAGTGAGTTGCCCTCCACAATGGCCATCTGGTCACCTCTTGGGGCTCTCCTCGCTGGGCTCAGAAGGGCAGTTTTCTAGATCCAGTGGTGTGAGGAAGAGTGAGGGGCCCTCTGAGACTTTTGGGTGAATAACTCTTCTAAAAGAGCAGAACCACGCTAGATAGCATGTTTACATCAGCTCAGATTCCTGGGAAATTCGTGCAAAAATTCTGTTGTGGTCTGAATTTCCTAGCAAACAGGGAAGAAACCAGTTTGCTTTGTCCAGTGCAAACTGAACCTTACTGAAGAATTTTAAATGCAGATGGGAAGGAGAAAACCCATTCCTGTCTCCTCCCAAGGGATGGAGGTGACTGGCAAGGGGCTAGGGGAGGCAGCCCTGGGTAGGAGAGAGCCTTCCCAGGCCCCAAGCCTTAATAAACCAAGCCCCTACCTTCCTGGGAACTTGATTTTATTTTCTTGAGCCCAGATTTTTTCCTGAGCACTGAAATTTCTGAAGCGCGTTCCTCACCTTCAGGGAGCTGTGACACCCTGGGATGGTTCGTTTGATTCACCAACATCCTCCTCTGCTTCCCCTGCCCAATCCGAGGTCTGTAACCTTCAGTTAAAGAATTAAAGTTTATTTCATTTTGAGCATTTCGAAAAGTCCTAGAGATAATTGGAGTGTTCCTGGAGTGTTGCAAAAGCAGGGTTGGAAATCTCAGATCAAGAGAACGCTGAGCTGAGCGGTGGGTAATGGAGACAAAGGAGAGGCGAAGAGAGGGGCCAGGGAGAGATGAGGCTTTTCGTTTCCACTGCGTCTCCCGTTGGGCTTGAGGGTCTGACCAGTTTAACAGTGATTCAATCCAAAAATGGTTGATTCCCTTCTGACGTACAGAGAACAGAGGTGGAAAGAGACAAAATCTCTCTGTTCTCCCCACCTTTCAGCCAATGGCAGCATCACCTTAGGAAGAGACACCCTCTGTTCCCCAAGTTCTTTTCTCGCTCCACCAAAACCGTATGGAATTTTAGGGAGACACCTCTTTATGCATTCGAAGTCTGCTGTTTTGAGTTTAGCCCCTAAAAGCTTGCCTCCCGCCCCAGAAGATTTATTTTATTAAGTGGTCCACACCTGAAAGTAATTGAGTCTCGGCGTGGGTGTGGAGGGAGGGCCAAGGCGCGACAGCGGCTCTCTCCGCTCCTCTCCGGCTCTGCGCCCCGCGCCTCCGGCGCTCCTAGTCTCTCTGCCGCGCCGCAACCTTGCACCGGCCACCGGCGGCTGGCTGTGCCGAGAGAGGCCCAGGGCTCGTGCAGGGGAAGGAGAGAGAGGTATGTGGGACAAGCGGGAGCTAAGCGTGGATGTGGGGAAGGGGTTGCGCCCAGCGTCGCCCCCGCACCCTGGCGCGGCGAGGCAGCGGGTCCCAACGCCGGGCGCACACCGTCGCCAGCCCACAGGGACTGTTCGTGGCTCTGGTACAGGGGTCCCTCACACAATGGGAATCAGAGAGAGACTGAAATCGATAGAAAGCATGCAAAATTTAATGTTAACCTCAAGTCTCTATAAAACCAGATCAAAGGGAACAGGCGCGTGGTTTCTTCCTGAACCGCTGGGGCCTCGGGGTTCAGGGAGCCCGGGAGTCGAGCCCGAGGCCGCCCGGCGCGCTCTTCTCTCCAGCCGGGCGAGGACTCAGCACCGCAGCCTGGGGCTTGAGTCGGGCTGGGGCGCAGCAGCGCGGAACGGGCGCAGTGCCGGCGAACGTGGGGCCTCGTAAACTGACAGCAGCCCGCAGGGAGCCGGTCGAGCCGCCAGGCTTGCGGGGAGCCGAGGCGAGGACAGCAGGCAGAGAAAACGCGCGCGAGCCAGTGACCCACAGTCTATTCGACTCGAGGCCCGACAGGCAGCCGGGCGCCGGCGGCCGCACTCGTCGCACCCCGGGCCCTGGCCGGCGGCGGGGCAGCCAAGTGCCGCGTTCCGTCGGCTGTCCGCGCTCTCCTTGGGACTCCTGCGGCGCAGGCCGTGCGTGTGCTTTCATTTTCTCCCGTAGTTTTCAAGTCCACTCTTCGATAAACATATGTGGTTTTCCTTTCTCTTCCCAAAACGATTTGTCAAGGCGAATAACTCAAAATGGAGATTCCTAACCCTGCGTGGTCACTAACAACGTTTGCAGGACTGAATGAAACTCCCCTGGGTTTTCAGTGAGACATGAGAATTGGGCTCTTTTTAAATTAGAAACTTGCACTCTAACAGAGCCTGCAAGGTTATGGCCATGAGAAATGTGAATGCTCACATCCTGAGCATAAATACAAAGAACTTTATTAGTAGCAAAATTATAGTCTTTCTCATCCCATGTAAAAAAGAGTTGTAAATTGCAGACGTTCTCTGCGTGTATCAGCTTTACATCCTGTAGCATTCCACCCCTCCTGACATAAATCTCCATGTCTGCAGAGCCTCCCAGTCGGTAAAACCGCATGGCTATTTGGTGCCTGCGTGTGTTGGCACAGTTACAGCGTGGCGATGGACAGGTCCTGGTGATGGATACTGGGAGAAGGGTCCCTAGGTGAGTGTGCATGGAGGATCCGTTGTGTTTGGACACCTGGGAAAAATAGCCAGGACGCACATTGGTAAATAAACCAGCCAAAGAGGACCTTCACCTTGTACGTAGTCTGAAATTACAGGAAATTCACAAGCAGAATAAGGGCAGAAAAATTAAAGGGAGACCAAGGAAAAAAGGTTATTGCAGAGAGACAGAGAACAAAGTGTAGAGACAGACCCAATACTGAAAGACACAAAAGGGATGGAAATTCACAAAAACAAATCTAAGAAGGAAACAGAGAAAAAGGGGGTAGAGAGGTAGAGTACTATTAGAAAAAGAAATAAAGAGCTATGGAAGGAGAAGAGAGGCAGATGGAATGAGAAAGAGGAGGTGCAAAAAGATGTGGAAGAATGCAACAGAGGAGTGAAGAGGTAAAGAGCCAAGCCCAGCCTGGGGATGGGGCGGGGAGGGCGGAGATCGATGCCTGGGAAGCCGGGAGACTCCCCAGGGCCAGGCGCCTCCCAGGGCTTCGCTTCTCGCTTCTCAGGTTTCCCTGATAGGAAAATCCAGGGAAGCCTTTGTGGGCGCCATTTGTTTGCTCCAGACCCAGATCTGATGATGCTGTTGATTTGGTTTTTAAACAGTGGGTTTGCAGCCTTCTGGGCTGGCGCAGGGGTCTGCTAGCCATCCTTAAACCTGCAGATTGGATTGAATTTCAGCCACTTTGATGGTCCTGTAATGTCTCCCAGTTTTCCAATTTCCAATCCCCTCCACCCAGCTAGGGGTTGAAAGGGGACTTTAAATAAGCCTTTGATAATGTCTCATGGTTACATATTTCCATAACAATTTTCTCTACCAGATCATTATGTTTGATGCAGCCACAGATGTTTCAGGGGAGAAAAAGGGAACCAGTCCCCTCTGTTCCAGCCTGCCAGGCTCTGGAAACAGGCATGGGGAGGCGAATTCAGGTGCTGCAGAGGGACCCTTCTCCAGCATTCTTCTCCTCTTGCTGCCCCTAACTCTGCCTCTTCCTCAGTCGCACTTTCTGATTCTTTCTCAGGGCCAGAGACCCACCCTTTGCATGCAGCTCTGGCACCACTGGGGCCCTGGATGTCTCTTTTCACCAAAACTTCTCTCTTCTGGAATCCCTTTCCATGCTCTCTGCTTGATGACAGTTTGCAGAGTCGATAAACTAATGTTGTAGGAGGTCAGATTGGTCCCAGCTGCCCTCCTGGAGACACAGTGTCCTGAGGAGTATCAGGAGACATTTCCTTCTTCCTCAAACATTTACTGAACGTTACTGTGGGAAGACACTGAGATAGTTGCCTAAGTCGAACATCTCCTGCCCTTGAGGAGTGCAGTGTCCACCTGCTGGGGCAATGAGACACGTATGCAAGGAACCTAGGCAGCAGCCTGAGTGAGTGTGAAGAATGGCGGAGGGAGGTGTAATCAAGTGGCTACGGTGTTCAAAGGCGGCGAGATGACTCTGGGGACATCTGGAAAAGCTTCATGGAAGAAGCTCTGGATCCTAAAGGACATGCAGGGTTAGACTGCATCGTGACAGGGAGTGTTAGGCACTGTGGTAGGCGGATGGGGGAAGAATGTGGGGGCAGAGATACTTTTTAGTGCGCCCTCCTCCGGTCTGACCTGGGTGGTTGTTAGAGCAAGTTTGTCTCATTCAATACATTTCACCCAATATTTGTTGAAATGGGGCACCAAACTGGCCGTGCGCTGGGACTGGGGCGTAGGAAGGGAGGAGACAGTTCCCTGCCTTGCTGGGCACTGTTGGTGTAGATCATGTTCTACAGAATTCCAAGGGGCTACACTCAGGTCCAGTGGGACAGAGAACGGGGAAGCCAAGCAGGCAGCAGCCAGCCCCCACCTCTGCTTCAGCCAGACCAGTTCCTCTTTTTATGTACTGGGGTTCCATGGGAAGTTTTCCTTTACAAGAAAAGGGCAGTTCTGCTGCTAAGACAGACAGTAAGAAGATCCCTGGTTCACAGGTGTTTGTGCATTTTGAAAACCAGCTAAGTGAATAATGATCTAAATAATCTGGTGAGGAACTGAAGACTATGATTAAGCCATGATCCAGTCCTGCACACCTGAGTTTCAATTAAAAAACCCCAAGGTACCTTCTGTGCTTTTCCTGCGTGTCTGCGGCCTGTGGATGGAGCGCGCACCGGGTCCTGTGCTGCCCTTTTCTCTGGCGTGGTGCTCCCACATCCTGCTTTCTTCTCCGAGTCCCCAGCTGGTTGGGAGTAGCTGGGCTCCAGCTGTTCCCAGAACACTCAGAGGAGCCATCCTAATGATACCTCAAAGCCAGACCCTCAAAACTGGGTGCCCAGCGGGCTGAGCTCAGCCACGGTCTGCAATCCCATACTCCTGCTTTTGTTCTATCCCATGAGTTGCAATATGATAAAATGCCACCAGGGTGCAGGACAGAAATGTAGGGGCTCCACTCTCTGAGGGCCAGGCTTGATTCTGGTGTTGTCCACAGAAAGTGCTGAAAGCCACCTGTAAACACTGCCCTGTGAGGTATAATAAGATGAGTACATAAAACTACCGCCAAGAAGCTTGCAGTTCTCTGGTGTCTTCGGCGATACAAATCCCCTACTCCCTAAGTGGGCAGAGGAGTCTGTTGGAGCTGTAGCTGGAACCCCCAGCCCCTTCCAGCAACCACCTCACTGCCTCAACCCCCAGCAGTCTCTGCTGTGCTCCATCTGCCTAGCCTCTGCCCAGGGTCCCCAGTGGCTTCTCCAGCTCTAAGGACCAATGCAAAAGGAGCCTAGGCTTGGTCTGCCTCCCCGAGATGTCCCAGGCACACATGGGGCACATTTACTGTCATGGGCTCCCTGCAGGTGGGACCCCTGAGGGAACAGGATGCTGGAACCCAAGGCAAAGACCTCTCAGGGGAAGACAAGTCAGCTCCTGTCTCCCCTCCAATCCTGGGGACCACCCTCCCCCGGGCTAGGCTGAGGTCTTGCTCACAGGCCTGCCTTGTTCCTCCCTCCAGCTGAGAGAACAGGGCAGCACCACTGTGCTGGGGCAGGGCGAATGCTGCTCGAACACTGGGCGCGCCCTGTGTGCATGTGCGTTTGCTGGCCGCGGTGTGGGAGGGCTGTGAGCATGGACAGGCTATTGAGGGCACCCACCCCCAGCCAGCCCTCAGCACCTTAGCTCCTCGACCAGAGGCATGTATTAGGCACCTGCCTGCTCTGGGCCTGGTGCTAGACGCAGTGGGAGGCTGGGCAGGGGATTAGACAATCCCCACTCTTGAGTGAGGACTTTCTGGAAACATGCTCAGAGGCCCCCAGCGTGTGGCAGCAGGGGAGGAAGAGTTTCATGTGGCTTTGAAGGCTGCATCATCTCTAAGCTCCGGGATGGCAGGGGGCATGCCTGTCCTCTCACTGCTGAATTCCCAGAGCCTGGCAGCAGGCTGGCACATAGTGGGCATTTCATTAATATTTGTTAAATGAATAAGACACGGGGAGAAGTAAGAAGGCATTCAAATAAGGTGGTGGGGTGAGCCTGGGACACTATAGAGGTGAGGAGAGGGTGGATGGCTGGGTTCAGACAGTCCCCTAGCCAGGGCTGCTGTTAGGGTACCCAACCATCCTGGTTTTAAAACTGGAAGTCCTATGTCCTGGGAAGCCCCTCAGTCCCAGGCAAGCCTGGGTGGTTGGCCACTCTCTCTGCTCCTCCCCTTGGGAAAGGGCCATTCAGGGCCTTCCCTCCCTGGCCCTCTCCCTCCATCCCCCTTTCTCTTTCTTCCTTGCCCAGCGGGGTCTCCTCTCAGGTCTCCAGGGCCTAGTCCTGCCCCAGCCACGACCCCCCAGCCTGACCTCTGGGACTGCCCACTTCCCTTTCACTCGCCCACTCCTGATAAGGAGACTAGAAACAGGTTTGCCCTTTCACCTCTGCATATCTCTCCGTGAGCCTGCAGGTCCCCACATCCTGGGTCACATCCTGCGGGCCCTGTGCACCCCTCCCCCAGGTTGCAAGCCACCAGCCCAAGGCTTTGGGTGGGAGAGGAGTGTGGGATGAGGGGGCAGCAAAGGCCATAGCCCTTGGGAGACAGGCCTCTCCCTGTCCTGGCTGAGGACAGTCCAAGTGCCTGCTCCCAGGACACGTGAGCTGGCTGGACAGGATGGCTGAGCTGATATCCCTTCCTGGGCTTTTGACTGACATTCTTGATGGAATTGGCCGGATGTTTCTCCTTCACAAGAGACACAGCCTCAGGCAAGACAGCTGTGCCTTCCTCAGCCCCGCTGCAGCTGGAGGTGCTGAGAACCCAGAACCCACACTTGCTACTTTTGGGATAACATCGCTGGGCCAAAAGGTCTCCAGAGAAGGGGTGAGGGGGCTTCTACAGGGTCCCAGAGGGACAGCAGGACTAGAGTCTAATTACCTCCTGCCTTCATTCCTCCTGAGTCCCGTTCTCTGCTTGGGTCTGTGGCGCCGTCATCTGACTCCGGCAGGCAACGCTGTTTGTGGACCACCTAAGACTCAGAGAGCCCTCAGGGTCAGCCCTGGGCCAGGCACTGCTCTAGCACTGAGTCATGCCAAAACCCACTCCTTATTTTTGAGGAGTGCACCATCCAGGGACATTACTGTCCAGAACTTCATCTTCCTGAGCTAGAAGAGTGAGCAGATGCAGCTATTATTTAAAAGGGTACCTTGTAATTTTCACTGATTTAGAAGCCATTTCATGAATTTGCAGCGTTTGGGGGGATATCATTGGTAACAACATCAATTTTGTGGCCTTGAGACAGTAAGAATTGTATAGCAGAGAATTTCTCCCTTTGGTTGAAGTCCCTTCACGACAAGTCCCAAAATCATGTGTAGGAGGGGACGTTATCCATCTGTGGCCTGCAGGGGGCAGTGAAGGGAAGGGGGATGTTCCCGCCCTTGATCTTGGGGTGGTTTGGGTGATTATAAACTGTATGTGTGAACTTGAGGCTCAGGGCTCATATTTTTGTTCTGCATTTTTTAGAGCCATGTTGTACAGACTTTAATCACCTGAGTAGAACCTTTGTGATTTTGGCCACATCTGAGGGCCACTTGTACCATTAACATTTTTCTTTAGCTCACTGTACACACACACACACACACACACACGAATATCTTTTAAAAGGAAATTTTACATCCTTACTATAAACGGAACACTAGTAGCCCTTGTTATAAACAGAGTAGCTATAAAAATAAATAAAACGAAAACTGAGCAATGTTATTCTGTTGTAGCTGGAGTTGCCTGTGGAAGGCTTCGAGTCTCAGGTTTGCTTTCTTTTCTTAAATAGGAATGTTAGCAAGTGTTAGAGGGGTGTTAACCTCCTCCCGACATTTGTCATATCTTTGGCGACCAGAGGCAGCTGTTATTTAAAGGACACATTGTAATCAGATAGGAAAGAGAATATACAGTGATTTCCTCACTCCGTGTTCAGGGTGCCAACTAGATTATCTCAAGTTCTTCCCAGGAGCACTGAGTAGTTCCCTGGGCCTGTCCAGGAGAAGACTTTCCCTGGCCACTGGCGTGAAGTGTCCCTCTCAGCTAATTCCTGGCTGCACCCTCCCCGGAGCACTCTGCCATCGGACGGCTGCGCCACTGCGGCCGCGTTCTTCAGCCCACGGGCGACGACTGTTGGAGTCGCTGGAGACGGAGGTGCTGATGCGGCCCAGAATATCCCAGGTTTAATGAGAAAACCCTAGAAGGATCATTTCCACTTTCCTCAGTGGAGCTATGGGGAATTTTCCCTGCTGATTATGAGACAACCACAAGCACAAGAATAAGCAGGGCATCTGAGCTGCACTTGTGCAGCCGACAATTCCTAAGTGATGTTCTCAGTTCTGCACACTCCCTTAAGTTCCGTCGAGACTTGTATGTCCAGCTGTCCGTGTGTCCTCTCACCTGCAGGCCAAATGGGCTGTCACGCTTACCCTGTCCAAGCGACGCAGAACCCTTCCCCACGCACACCTGCCGCTCGCCTAGGTCCTGTCTCATTTAAAAGCCACTCGTCGCTCAGGCCATGAAGCCATGTGGCCCCTTTCTTGTCTTCACGCTCCAGATCCAATCCATCCATCTGTCCTGTTGATTGCACCTTCTAGGAATATCCAGAATCCAGTGACCTGTGCCACCCTCCTGGTCCACACCCCCTGGACTACCCCAGATTCCTCCTAGTGAGTGTCCTGCTCCTCCTCACTCTCCAACACCAAAGTCAGAGTGATCTTTTGAAGACTTAAATCTGATTGTGTCACCCCTGGCTTAAAATCCCACCTTGGCTTCTCATGACAGAACAAAATCCAAACTCCTTCCACATCTGGACCTTGCCGGCCTATCCTTCCTCTCCGCATGCGCCCACCAGGATGGCTTCTCTCTGTGGCCCCAACGCTCCGGTCCTGCCTCAGGGCTTTTGCCCTGGCTGTGCCTTCTGCCTGGAACCCCCTCACTCAGGTCTCACCCTTCTCAGAGGGGTGTCCTGACCACCCTGAGATAAGAGATCGCGCCTTCCCCTTCATTTTCTAACCTCTACCCAGCTTTGCTTTTCCTCAGAGCACTGTTGTTATTGACATTGTCTGTCTGAGAAAGTCTTTATTTCTCCTTCCCTTTTGCAGGATAATTTCACAGTTACAGAATTCTCAGTTAGTGGAGGTTTTTCCTCTCAATACTTTAAATCTTTCACTCCACTCTCACCTTGTTTGCATGATGTCCGAAGAGAAGTCCGATATCATTATTATCCTTGTTACTCTGAAGGTAAAGCGTTTTTCTGCACGACTTTTTTCAAGATTTGTCCTTTGTCTTGGTTTTCTGTAGTTTGAATATTATATGTTTAAGTGTTTGCTATTTATGCTGCTTAGTGTTCTTTGTTGATATTGTATCATATACGTATTTTTTATTTGTATATTGATTCTCAGGAGAATGTGAATTCATGAGGGCAGGGACTTTGTCTAATTCCCACCATCTGGAACAATCTTTGAAGTTAATGGCATTTGATAAGTATTATATTTGTTGAATAATGAATGAATAATCAAATATAGACCTTCTGAATAAGGTTTGTATAAGAAAGTAATGTAATTCATACTATAAAATATTTTGTGTTTTATTTTCTTTATTTGGAGTTATTTAATCTACAGTTATATGTCAGTATAAAATTGTCAGCTTGACTTGGTTGGAATAACATTAGTAGTAATGACTAACCACTTGCTGAGTAATTACTACCTGCTAAACATTGTTTGATGGGCTTTACACGTGTTAACTCGTTTACTCCTCACAAGAACTCTGGTCCATGAGCTTAATGTCCTACTTTTGCCTCTATTTACGTTTTCATTGAGGTGAATCTTTCAGAAGCAAAGTGCGCTAATCCCCAGTGCACAGCTCAAGGAATCTCTATGTACATCACACCTGTGTCACTACCTCCCAGACCTGGAGCTGGACTGGCCAAGTGCACCCCGGGCCTCCTGCGTCCCTTTCAATCAGTTCCCCCCACGCGACCCCCAGTCTAACTCCTATCACTATTGATTGATATCGGGAAGGGCTCTCTTTTATTTAATCCTTTCTATTTCTTAAAAAAAGTGCTAAAACAACTTTCTTTTGTCTGTCCTTTAATGCCCTTGCTTGATTAAATGAAAAGTAAGAAAATTAAAGTATAATTTCATGGTCTGTTAATACCAAATTTGAGAACCAGCAATTTAGAGTCCCCACCCCTGTCCCCCTCAGCTCTCAAGTGCCTTCCTGAGTCTTCTAGACTGAGGGAGAGATGGGCAGTCTGGGGGCAATCTTGCACGTTTGTTGCAGTGCTGGCCCACGGCTGGTATTCAGAACACCTGGTGGATGGCCGGATTGATTGATCATCTGCAGTAGATGGTGCATCCCTGCCCTTGAGGAGTTCCTGGAGATTGGTCCTCCTTTGAGGAGAAGACACCAAGCTGCCAGCTGGTGAGGTCAGATGCCCCTAGCTGCCAATCTGGTACCAGGAACTGTCCATCACTTCTGGTGGTCCCTGGCTGGATTCCCACTGCCCCCAGCCCATACTGAGACAGGTGCTCACCCCCTCCTATATCACCATCTCCATCACCATCTCCATCCTGGGCCCCTTCCCACACTCCGCTAGGCCTGCCTCTACCTCCAGCCTTCCTCTTTCTCCTGGCTGGGGCTGGGCGGAGCCAGTCCAGGTTCAAAGCTGTGGGGGTGTCACAGTCCAGGAATGACGGCTTTCATCCGAGTGGAGGGCTGCAGTTCAGAGGGGAGAGAAATCCACAGACGTTTCTTTGCAAGCAGATTGGGGCCAGCATCCTGTAAGTATTGCCCTGTAAGAGTGCGCTGTGGCCCTAATCGTTCCATCCCCATCCGCCCTAGCACGTACACACACTTCCCAGCGAGAACCGAGCCGTGGCACTAATAGTTGGAGAATCTTAATTCCCAGTCTGAGGATCCCTCCCCACCTCCTGCCACGTACCCCCATCCCCTCTCCAGTTTCTCCCCAAGGCTTTGAAATGCTCAGAAGCACCAGGGAGCCAAGGCATATTTTTAGCAGAGAAGAGAGAGGCAGCAGGGAAGGACAGACACGGGTGAGGGTGCAGAGCAGGCTGCCAGGCCCCGGCAAGACAGAGCCAGGCCAGGGAAAGACACTATCTCTCCCCAAGTTAAAGATTCTCGGGGACCTTTAAGTGTACACATGGGCCAGCAATGGGTCAGCCCTGGCTTTGCTCCTAGAGGTTGCTGAAGGGTAAATGTATGCATCTTTGGGTCCAAAGGATGTGGAGGGGTCCTGAGCCCCTCAGACAGTGCTGCCCCTTCTCCTCCATCTCCATCTCACCCCACATAGCCGAGCTGGCCACAAGCTCCAAGGTTCCCCAGCCTCCTGGGGAGAGCCCAGAAGGGCAGGACCAGGATGGAGACTCAGGGGCCCAGGCCTGGATGGCCAAGATCCCCCTCAGCCCTACAGCTGGCACCCCTATTCCAGCTCTGTCTAGCGCCCGCTCAGAACTTCACAAGCTCAGACTTCACAATCCCTGGCCTCCCCATTCCTGGGGCCCTTCCCCAGGTGTCAGCAGCAATTTCCTGGCAGGCCTGGTGACAGGAGCCTGAGCCAGCCCAGGGGAAACCCAATGCCATGGTGTCAGCAGCGGGTGTCCCTTGGAGCCTGGGGAATGGGGCTGAGACTGTGCAGAGCTGAGCAGTGGGGGGGGGATGGGAGCGGAGGACGGGCGCTGCCCTCCTCCATGGCTCCCCCGCCCCTTCCTGCTGTGCCCACCCCTCCTGCACCCACGCACCCTGGCAAAGATACCCTTTTCCCGCTTCGTAACTGGACCAAGGCTGGAAAGAGTCCCCCACACCTGAGAGACAGTGCCTGGGGTGGGCAGTGCCCTGCTCCGGACAGTCACATTCTTTGGTGTGGGAGTGACCTCAGCCCCGCCCCTCCCATTCTGACCCAGCGCCAGGATTTAGGGAAACGCCTTCATCCCACAGATGGCCAACAGCTCAAACCTTCTGCCGCTGGTTTTATGCTGTTGCTGGATCTGTGCAGGGATCCACCTTCTCTGTCAGCCAGAATACCCCTGGAGGAGGCCCGGGTTCCCTCTGTCCTCTGTTCCCCGTCAGGGTCAGCGGGGCTACTTTCCCAGGACTGGTCCTTGAGGGTGTTGACTGGTCACATTCCTGTGTTGTCTGCCTCCACCGCCCCCCCACTTTCTTTCATTTTGCAACTGAACGTGCCCTCTGTACCCAGAGCTGTGCTAAATGCTGGACACAATCTCTGTTCGCAGAGGAACCAGACTGGAAAACATGCATGATAGAGTGACAGAGAGGCTGTAATGGAGAACATGCTGGCTTTGGGGCCCAGCATTCACCCTGGAATATTGTGAGCTTGGGTGATTTGTCAATGGCACACACAACGGTGTGCCCAAAACGAAATATTTTATTTAGTGCACTTGCCTCTTAACAGATTTGGATGCAGTAAATATATACAAATACATATATTCTAAGTTTAAATTGTTTTAGCCCCAGCATACTCACCATTTTCCTGGATAATGCCTGTGTGCCCCACCCTTGGCACAGAGCAGGGGCTGAGTCAAGGTTTGCTGCATTGGGTTGGATTGATTTCCCTACGGGGGTAGCGATGACTCATGGTTGGAGGAGATGCTCTTGAGAAACGAGACTGGTCCCAGCCTGGGCGGCCTGGGAGATGCAACCAGAGGCTTGGGACATGGGCAAGGGGCCATTGTTTGGTCTCGGCCTAAGTCCTGGCCAATGTCAAGTTAGCTCTTTTCTCATGGTTTGCAGAACCTTTGTGTTGTCATTGTTGGAGCTTGCATAGGCCGACTGAACAAGCGCATTCCCCGTTCCCTTCTTAAGAAGTCTCTGCCTGGGGCATAGCTGTGTGCTCGCTGCTTGACACCGGCCCAGGCCCTGTTTTCTAGGAGCTCAGAGTCACTCTTCCTAGAGCTGTGGAATGTTGCCGCTGGGTCTCAGGGGTCACCCTGTAGTCCTGTCTCCTCCTTTTGCAGAAGAGAAAACTGAGGCTGAACTTCAGTAATTTGCTCAGGCCTGCCCAGCCATTTGAGGTTCTAGACTCCAGATCTCCCAGTCAAGTCCCTGCAGACCCCGGCTATGCTACTGCCCAGGAATGTCATTTTTCTCCCAGCCTCTTGCCCTGCCAGGCCTTTGTTCCCTCAGCCTGGCCCTGACATTTATTAAGTACTTGTAGCATGCAGAGCTGGACTTTGCCTCAGGCAAGAATGTCTCCAAATAAAATGATGTAGCTGTTCTTAGACTTGAGGATTTTATGGACCAATTAAAAATTTTTAATTGAAGGATGGACATAGGTTTCACAGTTTTTATTTTGCCAAGAATAGACCTTTTAGAAGTCCTATTTTCATCATGTTATGTAACAAGAAAGCATTTTAAGTCAGAAAAAGGATGATATCATTTTACATTTTTAAACTAAAATGTAGCCATACGAAAGAATCCATTACTTATTTTGCTTCTTTACCTCAGACGGGTAAACGCATCGTCAGGGACCAAAATCCTCTGTGGGCCTGAATTAGAACGCCCAGCTCCGCCCCAAGGAGCCCATGCTCTGGTCTAGGTGGGGAGGGGCTGGCTCAGACCCCAGCCATCACCGCACAGTCCCCACCAGGAAAGGGCTGCCCAGAGTGTCGCAGTCAGGTTGGAGCATGGTGAAGCCTATCCAGGCCCTTCTGGTGCCAGGGTTCTGGAAAGGACCCCTGGGAGCTCTGCCCTCAATTGTCTGACATCATCTCTTCCATCGGGACAATTTGACCTGTGCACTAGCCCGAGGCTGTTCGACCCTGGGGGTTGAGGCACTGGCCAGATATCCTGAGCTTTGGGCAGTTGTGCCAGCTTCTCTCACTGGCTGTGTAACCTTGGACCACTCCCTGAACCTCTCTGGGCCCCTTTTCTTGGCTCACTGAGCTAATGTGAGCACAGTCACTAATGTAGCAAGTGTACAGTTGTATGGCCACAGGGGCTTCTTTTTAAGAAGTTGTTAAATGTCCCAGGATCCCAGAACACTTAGCTTGTGTCCCATTGATCCGTCTTACAGATGAAGAGACCCCTGAGGCCACACAGCAAGCTGACAGCCCAGGTTCCTGGCTCCCATGTTGGAGCCCTTCCTGCATGCCCCAGAGCCTCCAGACCTTCATCCAACCTGACAGCTACCCAGCCTCCTGCCCCTCCACGCCTTTGTTCCACCCCCCCCCCCCCACTTTCCACTGGTTTCTGCAAGTTCACCTTACTGACAGCACCTGCCCCTCAGGTGCTGGAACTTCTGGTCGCAAATCTTGAGAGCAGACACCATTGCTCGGGCCTGTGGCAGCCCCTGCCTCACACCAGGACAGGCATCGTGGGCAGCCCTGAGCCTCTGACTCTCGGGGAAACCTGTGTCTTCTCCCCCTCCTTCCCATCCTTTCCATCCTCCCTCCACCCTGGCCCAGGTCCTCTCCCGCTCAGCCTTATCTGCCCCGGATCTGACCTGCAGATGCACTCGCCGCTCTGCGTGCTCCTGACCCCGGGATGGCATCACCGCCCAGCCTGCCTGCCCTGGGGCCTGTTCTCCTTCCCTTTAAAAGCCCCCATGTCTCGAAGCTGATTAAAACAAACACAGCTCATATTTTTGTTCTTAATCCAATTCTGCACTGGGCTAGGGTCGGAGAGGGAGGATGGGATGACAGAAGCACATTCCTCACCATGGCAGGGGGGAGAGGCAGAAGCGGGTACCCGCCAGGAAGTCCTCACTGGCCAGGGAGGCTGTGGTGCTGGCAGACGGTGGTGGGTGGTGGGTGGGCCCCTCCCTGGCAGTGCTCAGCTGCTGCTCCCAGGGGGCGAGGGGAGCAGCAGGGTCAGAAGTTCTCCAGGCCCTTCCGAGAGCAGCCAGCTCAGGGCGAGGGCTCCCAATAGAGGCCTTCATTCTCTCTGGTCTGGGAACAAGACACGATCCTCTTGTCTCAAGAGACCTCCCTCCCGTGACATCCTTCCTCAACACTTGGCCTTGGAGTTCCTCGGGACACATAGACCCAGATACATGCCATGGATGCCTTCTCATCCCATAGGCGAGGCTCACAGGCCTCTGAGAACCACCTGCCATCGAGTGTGGAGGAGGAAAGAGAAAGTCCAGAGATGGTGCACACGGACTGGAGGCCAAGCAACTGGGTTCGAATCTTGTTCTGCCACTTACCAGTTATATGACCATGGGCAAGTTATTTAATCTCTTTTTACCTCAGTTTCATCATCTGTAAAATGGGGGCAATATTAGTACCTACCTCATAGGATTATTGTGAGGAAGTGTGTTCTTCGAATGCAAGCCCTAAGGGTGGTATGTGGCACCGTACTCTGTGCTGTACTGAATGTGCTATCTGAAAATACACCAGACACGAAAGTGCCTAACGCTGTGCGTGCAGGTGTTCATTGGATCTTGAAATTGTGTGATTTCATTGCTAAATGAGACCTTCAGAGACAGTCTTGTCCAAGAGAAGAGGGAAGAAGGTAGGTAGAACAAATAAAAAGATGCAAAGGAAAAAAGAGAAAAAGAAAAGGTGAAAACAAAATAGAATGGTCCACAGGAGAATAGGAATGAGCCTAAAGAATACGAAAAAGGAAGGAGGAGGAAAAACTGCCAGAAGGAAGGAAGGGAGGGAGGGAGAAAGGGCAGAAAGAAAAGCAAGCTAGAAAAGAGATTCCAGAGGGAGGGGGTAGTGGGGAAGGGTGGAAGGGGCCCAAAGACGGGACTGCTGGCGAGGGGCCTTGGCATCCGCCTTGGGGGTCTGCGGGGCTAGGATTTCTTGCCTGTCTGCCAGAACATAGGAGATCTTCTTCCCTGTCCGCCTGAGCAGCCTCGCGCCATGCCCCCACCCCCACCCCCACCCTCCACCCTCCACCCTCCACCCGGCCCTGGCCCTGCGTTCAGAGTCAAGATCCCTGCCAGACGTCTCTGGACCAGCTGGGATCCGAGGACCAGGTGGGGGAATATTCTCCTGGGCAGTAGGTTTATAGTAGACTCATAGTCTTTCAGGGCTAAAAAAGATCTTAAAGATCCATTATTTGAATCCTAGTGTAGACAGCTCACCTGCCTGGCTGCCTCCAGAATGGTCCAAGTACCTGTTAGCACGGGGTCCTCACTAACCCTTCAGGCGTGTTTACTGGGCCCCTTCCAAGACTGATCTATAGCTTCTGTGGCTGCAGATCGGTCAATTGATAAACAACAATTTTATGAGTACCTATTTTGTGCCCCACCAGAAGGACAGAGGGCAAATCAGAGAGGGACTCCAGCAGACGCCTGGGCCCACCGCGGGTGCATGTGTGCTCAGCCTGTCTGTGCCTGGTCGTCATTGCCACCCAGGTCCCGGGGGTCTCTCATCCTCCTTCCATGCCCCATGGTCACTTGGCTTGGGCTGTGACAGCTCCCCACACCACAGCTAGAAAGCAGGATGCGTGAGTAGGTCAGGGGAATGGGGACTGGAGATGGCCTGTAAAAATCTTGGGCTCCCCATAAACACAGAGAGGGCCTTTGAAAGCCCAAAGCGCTTTTATGTGCTAGTTAAAGGGCCTTCCTGCTGTGTCGCCAGGATTTACAGGGAGGTAGGTGGGGGCAGGGGGAAGGTGAGGCCAAGTGTAGCCCCTGCCTACTGACACACCCCACTCCCCAGGCTTTTGGAGCTGCCACCCTCGGGTTCCAGAGAAGGGAGGAAAGGAGGACTTAGCAACTTCTTGGCCGTCACACTCCATTTACCAAGCAGGGACTGCGCCGCTCCTCCTTGTTGCTGTGAGATCCTGAACCAGCCCCACGCGGAGGCAGTGCCGAGGCAGCAGTGGGGAGGGAGGCCCCCAGACAAAGGCAGCTCTCAGGAGGCAGGGGCCAGGCTACTCGTGTACATGTTAAATATGCAGGACAGGGACAAGACAAAAGGCTTCCTTAGGGACACTGTTCCACAGCCGGTCTTGCCCAGGCCCTGTGTCTGCTGCCAGCACCAAGGGATCAGGGGCAGCGAGCGAGGTGTCTGCCCATCTCGGCTCTGTGAGTTGGGGATGCCCATCCATCTGCCTGCCTCCCTGTGACACCCAGTAGGAATGTGACCTCCATGCCTTTAAACTTAAAAAACAGCCCCACCCAATCGATGTGTTATTCTGGCCTACTCTCCCTTTGGGAATTACGCACCGTGTTGTTGACTGTTCTCTCTGGGAGAGGTGGACTCAGCAGTTGGAGCTGAGAAGGACCTTCCCTGACCAGTGTGGAGGGAGAGTTCGCCCTCCCTGCTCTCTCACGGCACCCTGTGCTCACACCCCTACGGAGCTCCTCGTGGCGTCACTTAGACGCACGGGTTCTCCCTCTAGACTGTGAGCTCAGTGCCAGCGTTCACTGCTGCCCCTGGAGCCAGGCATCCTGCCGGGCGATTCCTGAACTGGTCCCCTTTCATCCTCCCTCTGCCTGTTTGGGAGGTGCCAGTGTCATCCCGTTTTGTGGTTCAGGATGGAGAGAGCTAGCATTTGCCGGCCCTTTCTCCTTTATCCGGTCCTTTCAGGAAACACTATGTGCATTCTCTCCTTTAATTCTCCTGGCTTCCCCAGTGGGTAATACCCACCCCAATTTATAAATGAGGAATTTGGGGTCCATGGGAGTTCAGTAACTGGGGCAAGTTCGAGATGGGTGGTGCCCAGTCTGGCGCCCTTTCCCTGTCCCTTCCTTTCATCTGAGCTGGAGGTCTCCTGATGGCCTCGTTCCGGAATGCCAGGACACGGAGAAAATCCCCGCTCTTGGCTGGTGGCAGAGGCACCTCAGCCTTTGCCTCTCAGGCTCAACTTGTCCCTGTCTGTCTCAGCAGCGCTTGCCCTAGGCTGCCCTCTTCCCGCTTTGCTCATCTTCGTGGTGATGCCCCCATCCCTTCCGGGGAGCAGCGACCGGAGCCACACTCAGCCTCCTAGGCCTGGGGCCCTAGGGCTCTGTACCTAGGCAGGGGGATTTCTGGTTAACCTCACAGTGACCCCTGTCCCCTGCCTGCTGGCCTGAGGTGACCATCACAGCCTCAGGCCTCTGGCATTCTTCCCTGACGCTGCAATTGCCCCCTGCTCCTCTGTGACCCTATTGAGTTTCCCCAGGTCCAGCCAACCAAACACTGCCATATGGGGGAGAGTTACACTTCCTGTATATGTGTCAAAATATCTGAGCGGATGTGAAATAGATCAGACATGTATAAAAATAAACTTTTACAGGGTGACTGACTACTCCCCTCCAGGGAGTACCAGCGATTCACTCTTCATCTGGGGCCCAGAAACTTGGCTGGGGCCTTGGGGACCACTCCTCATGCCTGGCTCCCTGCAGCCATCCTGTCTCACTTCCCTGGGCTCGGGGCCAACTCCTCTCTGGGAAAGCATTCTCCCCGGGGGTCCGTGGGCCTGGAAACCCCTCCCTGGTAAACCTGGAATTAGCAAGTCACCTCTCTGGGCCCAAGTCTCTTGATGTGGGTGGTAGGGCTTGCTCTTTCATCTCCCCTTTCTCTCTGACAATCCATGACTCTGCAGTCCAGGGGTCCCCAGTCCTGGCTACAGTCGGACCACCTGACCACCTCTTTCATTGATCAGAGCATGATGATTACATCTCAGTTGGCCCTTCCCTAATGTGTTAGTGTGAGCCCTGGTGGACAAGAGGGCAGGGGTCTTTCTGACAAGGCACCCCTGCCTGAGTTCACTACAAAGGCTTGTCAAGGTCATCTGCTTATCAAGGTCATTTTGTTCATCCCCCTGCTTCCAGCTAACTCTGCATGTGACCTGGTTCAGTTAAACAGGGCTTGTTCCCTTTATTCCTAATGGTTTGCAGGAAGCAGCTTCCTCATACCAGAAATTTCTCCCTAAATGTAATTCTAAATCCTTCCACACTCAGACTCCACCCCTCAGAGAGGACAGGGAGGGATCAGATATAAGCGGGAGCTTGAGAGTGTGCATCGTAGTTTCGGACAGTCTGGAAACTCCTGCATCGACCACTCTGTGACCCCGAAGCAGCTTGTACAGAAGACCCTGTCTGCCAACCCATGTGATTCCTACCAGATGCCATTCTAGGGCCACTGGTTCCTGTCTGGCAAAGAACTCAGCCTGGCGGCGACATCTGCCTTTGTCCAACCAAGGGGCCAGAGGGTCCAGGGACTGAAATCAATGCCTGGCACCCAAGTTTAGTCAATACCCAGAGGCTAGGGACTCATTTCCATTTCCTCACAGCCATCCAGACTGGAGGGTTCTCTGCCTTCCCAATTGCGCTACCAGCAGGCAGGGAGGGAGCCTAGGGTTACCTCGCCTGCCTCTCACACCCTGCTTCCTGGCCTCAGGGCTGTCACTGAAGATGCTCCACTCCCAACAGAGACTGGCTTCTGATGGACAGCTGCTATCCTGCCAGGAAGCTGGTGTGCAGAGCTTGGGCTGCGGGACTGGCCCTCAGCCTCAATTTGGCCAGGCCCTCCCATCGCCTGGCACCTGCCCACGGCCTCCCAGACCTCTTTTGAGCACCTTGTATCCAGGCTAATTGCAAATGTCAGCAGTTACCGAATCTGTGGCTTGGGATTCTGCTGGGTGGGAAGACACAGGTGTGTTCAGGGTGTCACAGGGAGGCAGTATTTTGGAGAGGCCAAAGGAGAGGCAGGGCTAACAGCTGGTTCTCTCAACTTTCTCTAGTTCTCTCCAGGGCAAAGGCCCCAATGCCATTCTTGCCAGCCTCTGGCACCCTCAAGTCTGGTCCCAGATACTCTATATTTCCCACCTTACCATGAGCCCTGCTCCTTCCCAGACACTTAACTCTTAATCAGATCCTTGTTAGTGAAAGTAATGGGGTGAGGTATCTATGAGTCCTAGGAGCATTTATTATTGGATAGACATAACGTTTAAAAGGTATCAGTCCAGTGTGATATTCTTGCAGCTAAGGAGGCATTGCAGGGCAGAAGTTCACACTGGTGACCCCTGGGTTGGCCATCAACTAGGATTTCAGGCTGCTGGTCCAGCAGCTAGTCACTTGGGTTTCAATACTGGGAATGACTCAATGGAAGTAGTGATAGTCTACTGTGGAGCCTAAGGCAGCCCCTGAGCAGGCTCAAGTTTTTTCCATTGGTTGATATGGTCCATGCTGCTCCTAGGAACATCCAATCAGCTGTTGATTGGATTTAAATTTTCTCCGTCTTGCTTTTGGCTCTTGCCTCTTCTAAAGACTGGCTGCATGTTGTCAGAGCTACCAGCTGGAAGAGTCGGAAGTCACATACCAAAATCCTAACCCTAGCTCAACATCCCACCTGCCGGTTGGACCTCTTCAGGGTTAAACAAGCCCACGTCAAATCCAAGTTTACTGGCTCCCTTGTTCAGCTGTAATCCAGTGTCTCTTCCCCTGGTAAAGGTCTATCTCATGGGTAGTTTAGTCCCCCCAAGCCCAGCCTTACTCGGTCTGTACCCAGGTTTCTTCCCTCTTTTCCCTCCATTTTGGCCTTCCATTTTGGTCCCAGTATTCTTGGGGCAAAGGTCACGTAGCTTGTGACATTCCCTCTTCCCGGGCAGGAGCCTGCCTTTCTTCAACTGACAGAAGGGGTCTTGTGGGCAAGAATCTTACCCAAGGCCTGGCCTTAGCATCCTTAGGCCAAGAGCCAGGCCTAAAGGATGGTGCAAGCTGCCCTGTTGAGAGACAGGGGTATCTCTCTGGGAGCAACAGGGTGTCTCTTTGGTCCTGTATAATCAATGTGGCAGCAACTTTAGAGTGGCCACAGGCTCCTCCATTCAGACCCAGCTGTGGCCTTGCAAGGGTGGCAAGAGCAGGCGGTGTTCAGGGCAGGCCCCTCCTCTGTCCTTGCTTTGAATGCATCATGTTTTATCTTTGCTGCATGGTGGAGGGGTCCTGCCACTCTGGTTGATGACACAGACCTCCAAGGGGACAGTCACCCCAGAGGAAGGGGGGTACTCATCAGAGCCATTCCTAGAGGGGTGCCTGCCAGTGCCAGCCCCTTGGCTGGGTCTCTGTAGCTGCCACCATTCTGCCTGACTCAGGAGGCCCTTTGCTTCTCCATTTAACCTGGCCTAGATGTGAATACATCTTTTTTTTTCTTGTTGTTACAAACAAGGCAAGGTTATAGATTTTTCAGGAAGCACTTTGAAAGGAAACTAAAGGAGAAATAGTACCCTAGAACTAGAGGAACACGTGATGAGTTAGAGCACACCAGTCCTGACGGAACCAGGACCTGCCCCATGGTGCTCCGCCTGGCCTATCAGATCCCGCCTGGCCCCGGCTGCAGGGGCCCTGCCGCTCTCCCGCTCCCTGCCCCCATGTGAGGAACGCAGTTTCCTACTGGCCCCAAAGATCCCTCCGCAGGCCTCTGACTCTGTGTAGTGCTGCCCACAGCCTCCTGGAACAGTAGTCCCCAACCTTTTTGGCACCAGGGACTGGTTCCATGGAAGACATTTTTTCCACGGGATGGGGGGTGGGGGTGGCAGGGTTCTGCAGCCCAGTCTGTGGCCCAGGGGATGGGGATTGCAGCCCTGGAGGACTTTCTTAATCTGGCCTGGAAGAAGGATTTTCATAGTTATCCCTCCGTCCTGTCCTGCAGGACACTGCGGAGCTGTTTGTAAAGGCTGGTTCTGCCTGAGCTTTCCTCCCAGAACTTCTTACACCTATCCCCTTTTCTAGGGCTGGAGGAAATGGCTTCTCTCCCAGTCTCACCTGCCCTCTGGTGCCCCACCTGCCAAGTCCGGGATGCTAGTTTGAGCGCTACCTCTTGCTCATGGTAGGTCCTCAGAGCAGAGGCAACTCCCAGGGTCTCGTGCACACGCCCAACACCTATTTGATGTGTAAGGAATATTTGTGGAATGCAAACGTGTATGCATGGATGAGTTCCCAGCCCTGGGCCCTGGGGATCTCAGCCTGCCCCTTGTCCCCAGTGCTCACTGATGGCCCCTTCTCTGAGGAGACATCTTGCTGAATCCCAGTCCCTCAGGGTTTATAATGTCACTACTCTAAAATTCAGAGTACATTTAGTATGTTTAAACATATGTCGCAGTACTACAGCTACAGGCTGAAGCAGAGTATTTTTTGTCAACTGAAATCACATGTCCCAGAGCACAGATGGGCCCAAGAGACGCCCCTGTGTTGGTCATGGTTGCAGCATCCTGGCTGAGGTGATGGGCCACCAGCCACACTTGGGCAGTGTTGCCTTCAGGGCGCACCAGACAGGACACCGAGGGAGGAAGGAGCACAGTCTTGGCAGCGGAGCATCGGCTGGGGCCTGGTGTTCCCGGGGCCCCAGTAGAGCTCAGAGAATGTGGGAAAGAAAGCCCTCTGCTGATCCCAGCTTAGGGTGGCAGGACGTATGTTTGTGTGTGCGTGTGTGCGTGTGCGTGCGTGTGTGTGTGTGTGTGTGTGTGCAAGAGAGAGTGAGCAGTAGCTGTGGGCTGCTCCTGGGGCTGCCTGGGCTTGTCACCACCGGGCTGGGCAGTGTGGAGTGTTTGACTCAGACGTCTTGGCTCCGGAAAAGACTCTTATGCGGAGGTGACTGTCCTGCCCGTTTCCTCGCTGCCTCACCCCTCACTCCTGTGCTGCCTCCACTAACCAAGTCCCACACTCTGCCACGCGGGCTTGTGCGGGCCGGGCCCCCGGCCAGAGTCCCTCTTCACAAGGGCAGCTCCTGTGCATCCTCCAAGTCCCCCCCAGCTCCCTCCCTGGCGAAGCCCTGTGACCAGGCCCCGCCTGCCGTCAGAGTCAGAAGTTCCTTTGCCTCCACAGTAAAGTTTATGCATGGTGCTGAAATGACAGATTTATGTGTCCCTCCCACAGGGACGTGTCTCACTAGCCTCTGTCCTCCCTCAGCACCTGGCACAGCACACAGCACAGGGTGGGCACTGATATCTGTGCCTGGAGCATGACCCTGGAGGGTAGGGCAGGGGACAACTGGCAGTCTGCAGGACGAGGGGGCTGGCCCCAGGGTCCAGTCCTGTGTGCCCAGGCCCCAGGCCTGCTTGGTTGGCGTCAGCCGCTGCAGCTGGCCTGGGAGGCCACGAGTGACACCTAGTGGTCACAGCGGGCTGCAGCCCCACGAGGTTTTCCAGAAGGTGTGAGTCCTGTGTCAGCTCTGGGGTCGGGCTTCTAAGCCGCCCGCAGCCAGTGTCTGACTTCTCCAGGACTCCAAGACGGCAGCACAGGCCAGGACTTAGGTTGTCTGGCGCAGGGACCGAGGCCTGCCAGAGGCCGGACTACCCATTGTCAGCAAGGGCAGGGCTGCGACTGGCCCCCATGTCCCCTGGGCTCCTGAGCCCTTATGAGATCTGCTGCCCTCCTCCTGCTCCAGCCCCTTAGCCCCATGGGCCCAGGCTTGGGCTTGCCAGCCTCAGCCTCAGCTCCCAAGACCCGGGGAGGGTGAGATTTAGGGTCCCTATTGGAGCAGCCACAGATCCATTTTGGTGCAGCTGCTGAGACAGTCAGTGCCAGCCAGTGGATGAGGGGCAGGGAGTGGGCCTCGCTTACCCACCAAACTCCCACTGTGTGTCAGGCACTGTGGAGGGCAGGCCGGGGTCAGGGGCCACCTAGACAGCTGCCTTTCCTGTCTTGAGCTAGGCCCGACAGAGCACAGAGCAGCCCTGAGAGACCCCCTCCTTAGAGGGATAAGGGGTTCCCTGGGAACAGCTACAGGTGGTGGCACAAGCTGAGCGAGGTCTCTAGCAGCACGGGGGTGCCCAAGGGAAGCCCTTGCCACTGGGCTGTGTCTGGGGACCTGCCAGTCTCCTCCAGGCCCCTGCAGAGTGCAGGCACACCGTGGGTGCTCAAGACACGTGGTCGAATGGTGGGCTGCGTAGGGTGGAGGTGCAGGGTGTCCTGGGAACCACAGCTTCGGGCTCTCAACCACTCTGTCCATAAACAGCTTCCAGCCTCCACGAGCCATTCCAGCCTGCGAGGAGAGGAGAAGGGGGACTGTTCTTAGAAGGGAGGCCTGCAGAGGTGCTGCCTGTGCTTGGTTTGCATTAACTGCCCCTTCCTTTCCTTTCTGCCCTCCCCCGCAGCTCTGCCCCACCGCCCTGCCCCTTTCTCTTGTCCCCTTTCCTGTCTTCCCTCTGCAGTTCTCCCTGTCCGAGCCCCTCCTGCGCTCAACATTCTGACTCTGCCACTGTTCTCTGACTTGCTCCCTTCTCTCTCTGTCTCTCCCAGGTTCTGCCCCGCCCCTGGCACCTCCCCTGGGAGGCCAGCCCGACATCATTAAAGCGCAATAATCTGATAACTTGCCGGGGAGTGAGGGGGCCAGAGGTCATGACTTACCTTCTTGATGAGCCTCTCCTGCAGCGCCTGGGAGTGGGCGCAAACTCCCCGCAACCCCCACCCCCTCAGCTGCCAGCACAGGTCTCTGCCACCGGTCTTCCCCTTGACCGGCCAGCTCTGCGGAGGAGCTCTGCCTGCCCACCTGTGCAAGCGGCAGGGCCCACCTGGCTGTGGGGATTCCCACTTTGGGCACAGGTCTAGGCACACTGGGATCTTCCATGACAGTTGGAAATGACAATAAGAGCTCCCGTTTACATTTATAAACTCAATCCATACATCTGGATGTCTTTATGGGTTGGACGCTGTGCTAGGTCTTGGGGCCATGGCCTGCCTCTTTTGGCCCTCACAGCAACCACGGTGTGCAAGGGAGGCCGGGCAGTGGCCGCACTCCCATTAGACAGAGATGGGAACGGGGCTTCAGGACCAGGCTTGCTGGAGGCAGGCCCCAGGCCGGCAGCCGGGCACTTGGCTTTCATCCTGCGGAGTTCACACCTTCGGTGTGCCAACGTCCAGTCAGCCTGTTCAGGGGTGTTGCCAAGGGCTTCAGGAACCCGGATGTTCACAGATCTGTCCCAAAGCACCCTCGCAGCCTCACCCACCTTCCCTGCCCAACATTGTGCTTGTTTCCCAGTGATACGAATTGCACTCGTAGTTGTTTTCAAGAGGGGTCTGAGCCCACTGCGGTCCAGCACTCTCTGCCTGCATTAGTTCCTTTCCCCCAAGTCACCAAACCCACTCATTCCCAATAATCTTCCCCCCAATTATGGCAATCATTGTCTGATTGCATGCTCTGATTACACAATTACATTTTCTCATGCTAATTGCATAATTAAGACAAGCAATTACATGGGAAAACATAAAATTTCCAGGCTCCGAATGTGGTTTGAGGGTCCAGCAAGGTGCCGCCACTGTCCCCCTTGAGGAGGGCAATGGGGGCTCCCCAGAACAGGCACAGTAACCATCTCGCCCAGCTCCTCAGGATACCACTGATCTGAAGGTTCTGTCCTCAGGGCCCATGAGACACTGGACTCTCTAGACCAGGCAGCCTGATTTGGAAAGTATGAGCCAGCAGTTGTGGCCCTCAAAGCCACTATCACAGGGGCACCTGCCTACATGGGCCACTGGCCTTGGAGAGACAGAGCCTGAGCTGTGGCTGTCATGCGAGTCCAGAAGCCCAGGCCTTCGGTGTCTCCCAGTGTCCTGGGCAGGGCCCGGCTGGGTAGATGGGTGTGAGGAGGAGAGGCAGGAGGGGCAGCTGACTCTCCTCTCCTCCATGCTCAGAACTCTGGCTCCTGCCGCCTTCCTCAGAAGCCCGTAGCCTGGGAGAGAGTTAAAAGGCCACTCTCTTCCACAGCTCATCCTCCTTCTGTCTCCTGCCCCAGAAGATGACTCCAACTGCAGCCCTCCAGGAAGCCTTCCTGGATTAGCTCTGCTTTTGGCATCTCCCGCAGTGTGACCTCAATCCTGTCCATCCTACGGTTTGCCCACTACAGGGTCCTGCCCTCTAGAGGCTGGGAGCTCCCGAATGGCCGAGGAGAAACCTTGCCCATCCCTCTGCTCCCTCGGCGCAGGCGCCCTGCTGTTGTGGAGTCATGGCCCCCTGCACTGCATGCACAGGTACATTTGCAATTCTGCCTTATTTCAAATGCACCAGGGGAGTTTGCTATTTAAAGAATACTATGGAAGATCCTTTGGCAAAGACTGGAATCACTTTCAGATTTATTTTTTATGTAATTTTGTATTTCATCTCTCCAGAGGAGGAGGCGGGGGTGAGAGACAGGCTGCAGGCAGGTTTATGTCTTTCCACAGCCTGCTGTACTGGGCCCGCCCTGCCTGCTCCTGCCTGGCTCGGCATGTCTCAATTTCATCTTCTTCATTCGACTAGCATGTATTCAAGCCTTGCCCGGCTCCGTGTGCCGGTGGTGTGGGATGCAAGGGCAGAGAAGGCCTAGCCCCTGGCTCTGGGAGTCGGAGAGGGAGACACAGACGTGTGCTAGGTGCATGCACGCAAGCATGTTCAAGGGGAGCTGGGGGTGTACGGAGGGAGGTGGGATTACCTCTGCCCAGGACTGGGGAAAGCAGGAGGAGGTGATTTGAAACCTGAGTGTTGAAGGATTAATGGGAAGAGTTCAAACAGGGCAAGCAAGTGCGGAAACGGCAGGTGGGTGTGGCTGGGGTGGAGGAGGGAAATGGGGGGGGAGGGGAGGCTGGAGTGGCAAGCAGGGCCAGGCTGCCGGTGGCCTTGGCTGCCAGGCCAAGGAGGCCAGTTTTGATTCCAAAAGCAAAGGGGATTAAACTGGATGGTGTTACTCAGAGGAATGAATCAACCTTACTTTCATTTTAGGAAGATGCTTCTGGCTGTGGCATGAATGTACCCAAGGTGGTGGGGCTGGACGGAGGGGACGTGGGGATGCAGGGTGGGGGGGATTGCTGAAACGTTTCCAGGGAAGAAAGGAGACAGCAAGAGGGCTCATTTGTAGGGGAGTGGAGAGGAGGACGGGTGGGAAAGGAGCAGTGGGTCCGCGAACTCCTGCCTTGTGAGCTCCTGCTTGTCTGTGCGCTAGGGTTTGGGTCACCTGCCGAGAGTGAGAACATGGGGGTGGGGTAAGGGCTGGCTGAGTTTGTAGCATCTGTGGGTGTTTTCTTCAGCTGTCCTTGGCTGCCATGGGCAGAAGAAAGGGGCGGAGCTTGGCGTGACCTTGGGGGAGGCATCAGGGCCAGGTGCTGTGGAGGGGCAGCGTCATGCGGGTAGGGTCTGGGCTGGTGCAGCAGGAAGGTCAGGTGGGAGGTGGGGAGGGAGAGTGTGTGAGAGCAGAGAGCTGGCGAGAATTGAGGGGTCCCTGACAAAATCGGCCCACCAGCTGTGGGAGAAGCCAGGCCTTCTCCAAGCTTGCTCACTTCTAAAATGGGCCAATACCTTCCCAGCGGGCTTAAATGTGACAACGTACATAAAGGATATCTAAAGGGCTTGACCCCGGACACTACCAAAGTTCAACAGAAGCTGCTGCACAGAGGAGGCCCATAAGCGTCCCTTTCCCCGTTTGCCTTTGAGCCACGGGTGCCTGCCCAGTACCTGGCCCACACAGAAGGCACTGAGCAGGTGTGTGTTTTGGGAGGCAACACGAGGGAACGCTGAAGACGCAAGGGATGCTGCCTCCTTGCTGTCGGATAAGCCGGGCCTCCACTTTCTCCTCTGGTGGACGGAGATCAAGACAGCGCCTGTCGCGGTTGGGCGAACTCTATGAGGAGGTGCCTGTGAGGCAGAGCTGCTGGGGGCCCCGCCCTATCCCCTCAGTGCTCACGTTGCTGATGGCCCGATGGCTTCTTAGTTTGCACTGATCACAGGAGCATGCTCTGCACACCCGAGGACCAGAGGCACCAGGGAGGCAGCACTCCCCTTCACCGAAGACAGGAGTCAGAGCGTAAAGAATCCGCCTCTTTGCTTCTCAGGTGGTGCAGGCCAGGGGGATCCCTCGCAGCTCCCCGCACTCCCAGGAGGATGAGCGCCAGTGGCCATGGCAGCCTGCTCATTAGTGCAGATCGTGGCCCCCTCCCTTCCCCGTCTCACTTCCTCAATCCCCTCCCAGTGCCTCCTGGGACCACCTCCCAACTTAATTCTTGTGCTCAAATCCGTCTCAGGGTCAGCTTCTGGGAAACCCAATCCAAGAGAGCTTCTAAAGTGCTGGACAGACAGAAGACACTTGATAAATGTTAGCTGGCTCACTCGTCTGAAAGCTTCTCAGAGGCAGAAGGTATCCATTTGGATACGATTGTCTCCCCAGCTCCAAGTGCTGCAGGGAAGGTCCCCGGTACAGGTGTGTCGAATGAATCGATAGCCATGCTCCTTTTGCCCCCCATCCTTTCCAGCCCTCCCTTTCCTGGGCTCACTCTCGGGCTCACTCTCCTTTCTCCCAGTCCCTTTCCTGGCCCTCCTTTTTATCTCTTCTCTCCTTTCTCCTCTCATGGAGGAAGGATGCTCTGTGTCCAAAATGCCCCTCTGCCATCCCTAAAGTTCTGCTCTGGAAATGAGCCTCCTGCAGCATTGTGACATCACTGTGCATTAACCAATGGCAGCCCAGCTGGGCTGGGCCCTTGGCCTTCTGGGTCTGCCAGCCTCTATTGATAGGAGAAGCAGTTTCTTCTGCAGGACCCCTTAATCTTCAGGGCAGCTCCCAGAGCATGGAGCCTTCCTGATTGCGCTCTTAGCCCAATGTTCCTCACAGTCAAGCTGCTCTTGGGCCGGAGATGCAGCCTGAAGGTGTCGGGACACGAGAGCATAGCCACCCTGAAGAAGCTGGTGTCCGAGCGGCTGCAGGTGCCTGAGGAGCGGCAGCACCTGCTCTTCCGCGGCCAGCTCCTGGCCGATGACAAATGCCTCTCGGACTATTGCATTGGGCCCAATGCCTCCATCAACGTCATCATGCGACCCTTGAAGAATATGGCACTAAAGGAGGCCCACCAGCCTCAGGCCCAGCCCCAGCCTCAGCCGCAGCCCCAGCCCCTGTGGCACCAGCTGGACCAGGTCCTCGCCAAACACTTTGAGCCACAGGATGCAGAGGCGGTGCTGCGGCTGCTGAGGCGGGAGCACAAGGAGCGCCTGCAGAGGATAAGCCTGGAGGACCTGGAGCACCTGGCACGGTCCCTCCTGGCGGAGGAGCAGCACAGCCCGGCAGGAGAGAGGGAGCCCGGAGCTGTGGCCTCAGAGCCTCTGCGACACGGAGGAGGAGGAGGCAGCAGTGGTGGTAGCTGATCAGTAAACCGCCGTCCTACTCATTTGCACGCTAAAATTCTCCCGGCCTCGTCCTTACGTCCTTACGTGTTCCCTGGTGACTGTTCCCACTACTTCCTGCTGATGTAGATGCAGCCACGACCCCTTTTTGAAACTTCGAAGCAGCTGGAGGGTTTTCGAATCCCTCTGTTTCCTCTTAGGTCTGAGGTCCCTCCTCTGGAATACAAAATGATTGCACCCCCATCATCATCCCCTAGAAGGGTTCTGATCATCGAGGGCAGCCCTGAAGGCCACATCCCCCTTCTGGGCTGGGCGGCTTTGCCCAACCATGCTCAGCAACCCCCCAGGCTGCCAGCAGTGCCCCTGGCCCAGGGCGTCCATGGCTCTAGAGAGACCCTCTTTCTCCTGTGGAACAGAAAGAATGTGAGTTCACTTCCCTCCATCCTCAGACTATGACGCATGTCCCCAGACCCCCGACAGCCAAGAGACAAGGAATATCAGGTAGCTGCCCCTTGCCCCCTGGGTGAGGCCACCCCTGCTATCTGCCTGCTTGTGCCTCCACAGCTTAAGGGGCAGGGACAGCAGAGGTAGGAGTAGGAGGAGAGCACCTCCTGGGCGCCAGGCCTGGAGCTCTCAGGGAGGTAGACACAGACCAAGAACAGCAGGAAACTGAGCCTCAGGCAGGAAGAATTTTGCAAAGTCACACACTCGCTGTGGCCAGCGTGAGCAGAGCCGCACCCCACCATCCCCAGTCTGATCCATCAGTAGGTGTTGCTGAGCTCCCGCCAGTTGCCCAGCACTGCCCAGGCTCCCGGGGGGAAACACGGTGTCCAGCAGCCAGGATCCTCGCCCTCCCAGCACACGTGGATGGATGGAGAGAGGGGTGTGATGTGAAAACCAAAACACAACGTAAAACTCAAGCATGCCCTGTGTGACCGAATGCCCGGGTGCCTCACAGGGCCCTAGGTTCAGCACGGAGGTCCTTTTCTCTGTTCTTGGTGTGAGACAGTGGTCCTTGCAGAGGGCCGAGGAGTCCCCAGGACTCAGCGTGGGCTGGCTGTGCCCAGCACCCGCAGGTCGTGGGTGGGGGAGCCCAGGCCTGTTCCTTGGGTCCCGTCCAATCCTGCGCCTGCTCCTGGGCCCTTCGTCTCAGCAGCGGGGGCCCTCTTGACAGTTCTGTGAGTATGTTTGTGCTGCGGCCATGCCATTTGCCAAGGGAGACAAGCCTATTATCTGTACATTAGAGGAACTAATAGCCCATTTCCCAGGAAATCTGTGGGCGATAAAAATAAGTGGGCCGTTTTATTCCTTTTGCTGAGAGAAGCCTTTGTTTTCTCTCTAGTCAGTGGGAGTGTCAGGGCTGGCCGGAGCCAGCCAGGGGAGGCAGCCACCTCCACTGTGTCTGTCCCCAGCGCTGCAGGGGAGGATATCTCCCGTCCCAATCTGGAAGAAGGAAAGTTGGTCTGCCCTTCCATGCCACAGTGTGTCTCCCACTCCTGACTGCCCCTTCCCAAGGGGTCTTCTGCCCGGTCCCTCCCCTCGAAAGCTGAGCATAGGAGAGGATGCACTAGCACTTGAAACTTAGCAAGAGCTTGCATCTGTTCCTTACCTCTCCCAGGGGTAGTTTTAGTCAATGCCGTGTTTCTCTTTGTGAAGTGACGGGCTTTGTCCCCTAATACAGCGGTCTCCAAACTTTTTGGCGCCAGGGACCAGTTTCATGGAAGACAATTTTTCCACGGATGGGAGAGGAGGAAGGGGAGCTCAGGTGGTGATGTGAGTGATGGGGAGATGGCTCGGGCCACTCCCACCCCTTTCTTAAGTTTCACAGAAGACAATTTTTCCATGGTGGCAGAGCCCTGCAGTCCGGTCCCTAACAGGCCATGGACAGGTACTGGTCTGAGGCCCAGGGGTTGGGGACCACAGCCCTAATGGATGAATTTATAGTTATCAGGGAACAGCAGGTGGGGGTATGTTACGAGGTTAGGGGCAGGGTCAGCCTCTCATACTGCAGTGGTGGGTTAGAATCCTGTTCTATGTGAGAAATACTAGCTCTTGGGCCACCTGCTATGGGGACCCTTCACTGTGCCCAGTTTCACCTTATTTTAAACTTAAACTAGTGCCATCAAACCAGCTGAAAGCTCCTTGTTCCCTTTTCTGCTTCCCTGCGTGGGGGACAGTGGGAATGGGGAAGGTGCTCTTTCTAGACTGCAGCCTCGGGCGGATGAGCTCTTCTTTCCCCTTAGCTCCCCACAGCACCTCTCTCCAACTGTGAAAGGACACATGCATCCTACAGGTAACAGCTGTGCGCCACTAGGAGGCATCTCAGGACAGCTGCCGCATCCAGGCAGCCAGCTTTGTGTTCCCATCCTCGGAGAAACCTGGCTTCGCATCCTAGCTCCTTTCTGAATTACCTGCAGGCCAGCGCCCCTCTGTCCCCGGGCCCTGGCAGGTGGTCTTTCTGATGGAAACAGGCACAGCATCCTGGCTCGGGCGCCATTGCACCAGTCCACTGTTCTTCAGTAATAAACATGTACGGGCCTCTGTCTTAGTCTGTCCAGGCTGCTATAACAAAATACCTTAGATTGGATAATTTATAAAGTGCAGACATTTATTATTCACAGTTCTGAAGGCTGGGAAGTCCAAAGTCAAGGTGCCATCAGATTTGGTGCTTGGGCCAGGCGCAGTGGCTCACACCTGTAATTCCAGCACTTTAGGAGGCCAAGACAGGAAGGCAGGATTATCGCTTGAGGCCAGGAGTTCGGGACCAGATTTGGTGTCTGGTGAGGACCTGCTCTTCATTGATGATGCCTTCTACATGTCCTCACATGGAAGGAAGGCAAACACGCTTCCTTCAATCTCTTTTATAACTAATCCCATTCATAAGGGCGAACCCTCATGACTTCATCACTTCCCCAAAGGCCCCACCTCTTAATATCATCACACTGGAGATGAAGTTTCAACATATGAATTTTGGGGCACACCAGCATTCAGACCACAGCAGCCACCTGCCATGTGCCGGGCTTTATGCTGGGACTTAGGTTGGAAGATGAGGAGTCCAGTCTCCTAGACAGAGAGTAGCGTGCCCCCTGCTGTCCCCTGCAGCTCGGTGCAGCAGAGGGTCTTGGGGAAGCCCCTGGCCTGCCACCTTGGCCTGTGATTGAGAGGCAGTGATGCGTTTGTAGGTAGCAATATTGCTTTTAACCCTAGCCCTGAATGTTGGAGCAGGGAAAAGTCTGCCTGGTGTGGAAGAAGCTTATCATGTTCCAGGGCTCCAGAGAGCCTGGGTGCCTGATTCTAGAAGCAAGCCCCAGTCCTCTCCTCTCCTTCCACCGCCACTTACTTTCCTCCCCCTGCCTCTTGCTCAGGATTAAGTGAGATTATAGTTACCATGTAAATTTTCCAGTTGTTTTATTTTTATTTTTTTATTTGTTATTTTTTTAGAGACAAGGTCTCACTCTGTCGTCCAGGCTGGAGTGCACTGGCATCATCATAGTTCACTGCGGCCTTGAACTCCTGGGCTCAAGCGATCCTCCTGCCTCAGCCTCCTGAATAGCTGAGACTATAGGGCACAACTCCATGCTTAGCTAATTTTTCTTATGTTTTTGTAGAGACAGGGGTCTCTATGATGCCCAGGCTGATCTCAAACTTGTGGGCTCAAATGATCCTTCCACCTCAGCCTCCCAAAGTGCAGGTGCGAGCCACCATGCCTGGCTTCAGTTGTTTTAAACTGGGGAAGAGAGGTACAGGTAGAAGGCAAGGTCGTGCTTCCCCAGAAAAGTGGCAGACTCTAGTGGAGATGCCTGAGGGAGGACATGGCAGCACTTTGTTGAGATATGCGCGGGTAGGACAGGCAAGGCTCTGCTCATCTCCCGTCTGCGCTGGGAGAGATTTCGTTGGGGTGATGAGGGCTAGGGATAGAATATCAGCTTCTATTTCTATATCTGGGACTTAGCTTGACTTTGCTTTTGCTAAATAAATATCAACATAGAAAAGGCCATAGTAAATGCAGTATGCTCTTTGGGATGCAGTTCTAAAACCGTTGATATTCCTCATATTTTGGGACGGTCCTGTTAGTGGGAGAATCACTGTAAATAGAAGGCTGGAAGTACTCAGTCTGGGTCATCACATCAGGACTAATTTGACAAAAGCATCTGCTATGTAATGGAATGATCAGGCCGACCCCTAAACAGGCCCATTCTGATAGCCAGAGATCCCGGTGTTGGAAGCCCTGTGCTGGGCACAGGCTGGGACCCAGTGTCAGTTCTACCATTTGCCTTGAGCCTTGGGAAAGTCACTTCATACCTCTGGACCAGAGGCTCCTCTCATTTGCAAAATAGAAGAAAGGGCTGGACCTGAACTCTGCTGTGCCTTCCCGTGCTACAGTTCTACGATGGCGTGAAGTCACAAATAGGAGCTGCCGATGCCCCAGGCTGCGACACAGCAACAGGAGCCGGCCCTATACAGGGCCTCGAACACACGTCAGGGTCGGACATTTATCATAACGATGGACCATGGTGAGACGGTCAGGATGGATTGCTACCAAATAGCAAGGATGTTACACAGTTTTGTAAAGACATATGAAGCTTATAATCATACATAACACCATAGATATTATTTAAGGATGCACGCCTAGGAAAATATTAAGAAACGTTTGGTAGGAATGGAAATGCATCCAAGGAAAAGTTCACAAGGGCTTCAATTGCATTGTAGAGTTTATTATATCAAGTGACAGGTGCATGGGTATTAGTTTTCTATTGTTGTGTAACAAATTATACTCAGTATACTTGGGGGATTGGTTCCAAGACCACCGCCGACTCAAGTGTACCAAAATCCACATGGACTGAAGTCCCAGAGTGGGCCCCAAGGAACCTGAGTATAAAAAATCAGCCCTCTGTATAAAGGGGTTTCAGATCCCTCAATACTATATTTTGAATTCAAGTTTGGTTGAAAAAAGTCCATATATAAGTAGATCCTCACAGTTCAAATCCATGTTGTTCAAGGGTCAACTATACTGCAAATTTAGCAGTTTAAAAGAACACACTTAATCTTGTAGTTTGATGGCATGTCTTCCCTGGGTCCTCTGCTTAGGGTCTTACAAGGCTGCAGTGAAGATATTGACAGGGCTGTGTTGATGGGTTTTTTTTTTAGAGACAGGGTCTTTGTTGCCCAGGTTGTTAGAATGCAGTGTTATCATCATAGCTCACTAACCTGAAACTCCTGGGCTCAAGCGATCCTCCTGCCTTAACCTCTCCGAGTAGCTGGGACTACAGATGTGTACCACAACACCTGGCTATTTTATTTATTTTTGTAGAGATGGAGTCTCACTCTGTTGCCCAGACTGGTCTTGAACTCCTGGAATCAAGTGATCCTCCTGCCTTGGCCTCCCAAAGTGCTGGGATTATAAGCGTGGACCACCATGTCTAGACAAGGCTGTGTTCTTATCTGGAGGATTGGTGGGAGAAGAATCTGCTCCAAATTCATGTTGACAGAATTCAGTTCCTTGTAGTTGCAGGTCTGAGGACCCCAGCTTCTTGATGGATGTTGGAGGCCACCCGCAGTTCCTAGAGGGTGCCTGCAGTTCCTTGCCACATGGGCTTTTCCAGTATGGCTGCTTGCTTTACCAAGTCTGCAAGGAGAATCTCTAAAGGGATCTAGCCAGCAAGACCAAGTCTTACACAATGTATTGTATCATGGGAGTAACACCCCCCTCACCCTTTCCAGGTTCTATTAGAAGCAAGTCATAGGCCCTGCCCGCATTCAAAGGGAGGAGATCACACAAAGGCTCAGACACTTGCAGGTGGAGATTGTGAGGGCCTCCTTACCTGTCCTCCACTGTAGGTGTTGATTATGTCATTATATACATTTGTATGCACAAAACCATTGATAATAAACTGACTAAAATGTTCTGTGTGGCCCAGGAGCTGTGGGAGCACAGAGGAGGAGTGGTCACTCCCAGCTGAGTTTCAGGGAGGCTTAGAGCAGGAGGTAGGATCTGAGCTGGTGAAGGATGGGAACAGGGGGAGTCAGAGGACAGCTGAGAGATTTTTCCTGACACCTGCAGGTCTGCGTCACACCTGGAGAATTGTGACTTGGCTAGCATACCCACATCTGACCCTGCTGGGCGCCTCGTGACACCCAGAGACATACGGATACACTCAAAGTGCCCCCACAAACACATAGACAACCCCCCCAACACCTCAGACCCAGGGTGGGATCCGCAGTGGCAGAGCCAGGTTGCAGCAGTGAGCTTTAGGCTCTGTGCCACTTGCAGTGTCGTGGGTCCAGACCTTATCTTTCTGGGTTTAGGTTGCTAGAGCCCAGCTGACCCAGCCCAGCCCAGGCAGCCTGGCCGGATCTCACACGGCAAATTCAAAGACGAAAAGTGAAGACTGCAGAGCCAAGCTCAGGAACTGCTAGGGCTGCAGGAAGAGGTAGCCTGGACCAATTCTCTATCTTCGAGTGATGCATCATGTCGTCAGGACAGGAGTGTTCATAAGAGCATGTAGGGAGGTCCCCAGGCATATGGAGATGGACACGGATGTGTCAGACACTTGGGTACTAGGTGCCGGTTGGGCTTTGCAAGAGGGCTGCACACGCACATCAGCCCAGCTACGTGTGACGGCGGAGACCCCTTCTCTGTGCAGACTCTCCAAGGTGGCATGTCTGCCTGCCTGATCCCTGCCCAGCCTGGCTCACTGTCCCTGTGCTCTGGGCTGGATTTGAGTGGCTGCCAGCCTGTGGCAGGGGAGTGGCCAGAGGGCAAGCTGCCCAGGTCCTGCTGCTGAGCCAGCTGTCATGGAGGCGGCTGAGGCGTGAGCTGCAAAGCCCAGGTCCCAGTGCCCTCTGTGGCACGTGGTGCTCCCCGCTGGCTGCCTCGCCCTACTCCTCCCCTCTTGGGTCACTTCTCTCCTTCCTCTGTCCTTTCTGGTTTTCTTCTTGTACCTCTTCACTACCATTTCCCTCCTGTTCTCTCTAGCCACATTTGGGGCCAATTTGGCTGCGTCGTGTGGATATCTGGGCACTTCCTTTTAGCTTTTTCTCTCTCTGTTCCTTATGTCTCTTCCCACCCACCCCCTGCCCACCTGCTCTCTCCTCCCACTCCTTTCAGTCATCTGCAGCTGCCCTTCTATTAAACACCACCACCAGCAGCTCTTCTCCTTGTCCTCCTGTGTGTCCTCTTTGTCATTTTTTTTCCCAGACTCACTCAGTGATCGGGGCATGGACAGGGACTTGGAACCCACTACCTCGGAGTGTGTCCCCAACCCTCCAGCCCCGCCTACTGGTGCCACACTAATTCATAGGCATGTGTAGTCCAGTGCCTGACCGGTGAGAAACGGTCTTCTTGCTGCATGCACCTATTCGTTGATATATACCCCAAAGCAGACATGACACACACCCAGGGAAAGAGCACAGACACTGTGCACACGGGTCCTTTGCTGCAAACAGCCTTGTTCGCAGATTGACCCTCTGGCAGGGAGGTGGGGCTGCCCAGGCAGGGGCAGGCATGCACACAGTGTCAGCCACACCGGCACTGGGGGAGTCTGAGCAAGCTGCCCTCACAGCCACAGCAGTCGGCAGTTCGGTGCTGGGTCCCTGCACTTCCTCCCATGGCTCTGCCCCAGCCAGCCCGGCTGGCCCTGGACGCCCTTGTTCTCTTGGTTCAGCTTCTTCAGTCTCTCCTGGCTCCTCTCTGGGGGCTGCTTGGCTCCGCTGGGCTCCAGGGCTGTAAATCCCCCTCTGGAAAGGACTGTAACCGGAGGAGCCAGCAGCAGGAAGCTGGAGCCCCAGGATGGCTCCTACCTGCCCCTGCGCTGCCTCTGACAGCACTTCCCATCACGGTGATTTAAGGGCTCCCCGGCAGCCTTTAGCAGCTCCCACTGCCCTTGTAGAAGGGGTATAAATCTGAGCTAACTACTGTCGGCAGGCTGGTCATAAACCCGTCACAGCCCACGGCAGTGGGGCCAGGCCTGCCCACTGGGGACCAGCTGAGTCTGCCTTGTCAGCCAGTCGCCCTTGGATGAGTTGCAGGGCACCCATGACTGGGATGTTATTTATGAGCCTTCGACCCCAGGATCAAAGCCGCTGTCCATCAGAGAGGGCAGCGTGGAGGCCCTTGGAGCCCCCCAACTGGTCATTCCTCTCATCCACACAACCTTGGGCCATTGCTGCTACTTAAACTTGAATGGTAATGCACCAGAGAAAGCCTCAGGACACCAGGGTTCCCCTGAGCCCCCTTTCTTGGCCATCTCCAAGTGCACCTCCTTCCACACACACACCAGGACAGGGACTCCAGGGGAGCTTTGGTGACAGAGTTGGGGTGGGGGATCCAGCTGGAGAGTGGCCTTCCCTGGCCCCGTCACCCCTGCCTGTAGCACAGCCTGGCCAAAAGGAGGGGAGCCCGGGCCCTTGGCCCGCAGGACTTTGTCTAAGCAGCCCTGTAGCTGACCTGGCTAGGCAGGGATGTTTGAGGAGGAGGCAGCTCACTTATGCAAAAGGAGGAGTCTTTCTCCAGACTCTACGTCTGGAACTCCTGGGGCCATTTTAGCGCCGGCCTCTCCTTCATTTGTGCTGTGGATGTGGGAGCCAGTGAGGAGAGGGGAGCAGGTGGAGAGAGAGAGCAGTCTTGGGGCTGGAGTCTGAAGACTTGGGTTGAGTCTTGAGATAGCTCCTAACTGTGAGACGTTGTTTTTGTTTTTTTCAAAACAACTCGTGATGTGTAAGTAACTATGAGACTTTGGGTCGGTCACTTGGTCTCTCTCACCCTCAGGGGCCTCCTCCATACGGAGGGATATTATGTCCTCCTAGTGGGTAGTTCAGAGTAGCCAAGGAGATGAGGTATATGAAAGGGTTGAAAATTCTAAAGAGCTATGCAGAATTAAGGCTTTTTCTTAACCTCCCCACCCCATGTAGATCTCTAGTGATGCCAACAGAATCCACTAGGAATTTATTGCAGGGAGGTGGGTGGTTTACAGCTGCGGTCCCCAAGCCCCAGGCCACGGACAGGTCCTTGGCCTGTTAGGAACTGGGCTGCATGGCAGGAGGTGAGCAGCGGGCTAGCAAGCAATGACGCTTCATGTGTATTTACAGCCGCTCTGCATCTCTTGCTCGCATCACCGCATAAGCTCCGCCTCCTGTCAGATCAGCAGCAGCATTAGATTCTCATAAGCACTTGAACCCTACTGTAAGCTGCGCACACGAGGGATCTAGGTTGCGTGTTCCTTAAGAGAATCTAATGCCTGATGATCTGAGGTGGAGCTGAGGCAGTGATGCTAGTGCTGGAGAGTGGCTGTAAATACAGATTATCATTAGCAGAGAGGTTTGACTGCACGATAAATGTAATGCACTTGAATCATCCCTAAACCACCCTCCCCCGCCTCCCCCCCACCCCCGCTCCCCAGTCCCATGGAAAAATTGTCTTCCATGAAACTGGTCCCTGTTGCCAAAAAGGTTGGGGACCACTGGTCTGCAGGATCACTAGGAGGGCCAAGGAACCAGGCTTGGACACTTAGCCAGAGCACTGCAGCCAGGAGGAGCCCCCAGAGACATCACTGCCACCCTGCCTGCCGCTTAGCCCTGCTGTTCCAGGATGAGAGCCCAGAGCCTCCAGCACCACCTTGAAGAGCCGCTTCTCACCTGGCTCATTTCCATCCAGAAGTCACATGCTTGGGAGCAGCCAGATTGTGATGAAACCTTAGTTGAAAGGGACTTTTAGAAATGTAGATTTCTACTTTCCATCAAGATAGAAGGGGGTTGGACGGTGGGAAATTCCATGAAACAAACAACCCAGTTTCTTCATCAAATAAATTGCTATAGGGAGAGAAAAAAAAAAAAGAGGGAGGGATGTCTACAAATTAAAAGAAATTAAAGAAACTTGTCAACTAATTGCAATGTATGGAGTTATTTGCATCCTGATTCAAAGAAATAGTTAAAAGAAAAAGCAATAACAATCAGGAACATTTGAATAGGCTCATACCTGTAATCCCAGCACTTTGGGAGGCCAAGGCAGGAGGATCATTGAGGCCAGATGTTCAAGACAACCTGGGCAACATAGTGAGACCCTGATCTCTACAAAAAATAAGAAAAATTAGCCGGGCATGGTGGTGTGCGCCTGTAGTCCCAGCTACTCAGGAGGCTGAGGCAGAAGAATTGCTTGAGCCCAGGAGTTTGAGGCTGCAGTGAGCTATGATCATATCACTGCACTCCAGCCTGGATGAAAGATCAAGACCCTGTGCTTTTAAAAAAAAAAGTCATCATTTAGAAACGCATAGTGGAATATTTCTTGATGAAATGATACATTAGATTTGCTTCAGGATAATCCAGTGAAGTGGGACAGAGGACGTTTCTACAGGGATAGAGTAATAGTGTGATTACTGTAGAAACTGGGTGATAGGTGCATGGGGTGAATCGTATCACTCTATTTTTGTGTTTGTTTGAAATGTTTTGTAATAAAAGGTTTACTTCAGTGGCCGTTCAGTCTGCTGAGCCTTGCCTCCAATGGGTGCTGTATTGCTGTGACCTCAGGTGCCGTTGGTAACTGTTTCATCACGATGTGCCACCCACTGCCAACATCCCATCCTCTGATGCTGACCAGATAGATCTCTGTTGCCTTGAGACACAAATTGTTCAGAAAGCCAGTCCCAGATTCTCATTTCCTTGAGGGTTTCTTGCTTGGAATCTCTTCTGGTATGAGTTATTGTTCTAAATTGGGGACAACAGATTACATTCTGGCTGATTTAAGCAGAAAGGAATTTATTAGAGGATATTAGGTAGTTCATAAAATCTTGGAGAGAGCCAAGAAGCTACATGGCCTAGAACAGAACAGCCAGGAGAAATACTGGAACATCCCATAGGACGGAGCTGGTGGAAACACTGCTTGGCTGGCCATGCCCCAGGGGAGAAACACTAGAAACCACCAGCAGCTGCCGTGGAGACTTAATTCCCCTCTGCCCTCTGCTGCCTCCCATTTCTCTCCACCTACATACCTCCTCTCCCCCCACCCCGTCCCAGGTTCACATGGAAATTTTCTTGGTGGAACTGGGTCTCATGTGGACCTAGCTGCAAAGGAGTCTGGAACATGTAGTTGTACGCTTTCCAGCCTTCTTAGTACTGGAATGCAAAAAATCTCTCTCTCTCTCTCTCTCTCTCTGTCTGTCTCTAAGAGAGTTTCTGGCTGGGTTCTCCAGGTCCCAGCACCGGGACCTGCCCTTGGCACTGGGCAGTCTTTTGTTGTTGCCTGCCAAGGCTGAGGCATACATTCTGCCCCACGTCCTTAATGTACAACATGTCCACAGAGTTTACAGTTTACAAAGAGCCCTCAGGTACTTCTCTTTTAGTCCTCTCATTAAGCCTGAAAGATTGGAATTATCACTCCCGTTTTGTATTTGAGGAGATTGAAACTCAGAGATGTTGAGTTCCCCAGGTCATAGAGCTGGCATATACAAGAACCAGTATCCAAATCCTTTACTTCCCCTTCCCTGCTCCCCACCCACATAGGTGGAATAATTTATTGCAGTTGTAGTTTGTGGATTGATCGTGCTTTTGTAGCTAATTGTCCTTCCCCCATCTCAAGGCTGCAGCCAGGCCTTTGTGCAGCCTTTCCTTACGCCAGGTTTTGGTGAGAGATGGCACGGCACAGGGGTTAGAGCATAGGTCCTCAAGGTAGAATGCAGGGAGCCACTTGTGAGCTGGGCTGACCTTGGGCACTTCAACCAAAGTGGCTAATAACGATACCATCTACCTTAGTGATTTATGGACAGGATTAAAGGAATTAACACAAGTGAAGAGTTTAGAATATAGTAGATGTTCCGTAAATTTTATCATTGTCGCTACTGTTTGGGGGGGTAGGGCCCAAAATGACAATTGTCAAATACCCAGAAGACTACTCTCACCCTTACCTGGCTTTTGTTTTGTAAAGTCTAGGTTCATTGACAGGATTATCCTGGGTTGTTTCAGAGGTTGAGGTGAAGGAAGAAACATTTAGAGGAAAGTAAACTAAAGGGGAAGTGTTGGAGGGGTCCACAGTAGTTGGGATTGCAGCCATTCTTCTCCGTGGTGCTCCAGGGAGGTGACAAGGCCTTAGGGTACCCCAAGAAGGTTGACTCTCAGCAGAGATCCTTGTGTCAGTTGGGCCCAGAAGCAGGGGATCCATCACCCTTCATGGACCATGAGAATCGGTCAATGAGCATATCTGTGTGGACAGAATGCACAGAAACCAGCTGGCCCTTCCCTGAATGTTCTGCAATGTAGGAGACCTGAGTCTTTGCTCACCTCTGATGGATGGGTGGGCAAGGACATTCTAATACAGAAAATTAAATTGCCCTCTGGACTGGTAGGATGGAGGCTTGAAATAGATTACATTTAATCTGGAGAAAGAAATGTTACTTTTTTTATACCGTATACTGGAGAGTAAAATTCCTTACTTACGATACCTTGTCTTGTTGTCATCCAGAATGGGGCCCTGGCAAAATGAAAAGTTAGGCAAAGACTGTCTTGGAAACCTGGTCTCTATTTCTTGGTCTTTTCTGAAGTACAGACCAAGGCTCTTTTCTTCCTTCCCATTATCGAGTCATTCCCTGGAGAGGATGTGAATGAGTCAGATAAACAGAAGCTTAGGTCCCAGCTCTGCCACTTCCCAGCTATGTGTGACGTTGAGTAGGTCACCAGTAAAATGAAATAATTAAATTCCCTTCACAGAGCTGTCATGAGGATTGTGCGAGACAATGGAACTCGAATGCTCTTTGTAAGCGACGACTGTGTATCAACATGCAATGTGGCTACTGTGCCTTTATGCAGATTTAAGCCAACGGGGTATGTGCTGGGTTCACGGTGTGTCAGCTTGGCTAGGCTACATGACATTTCCCATGATTCGCTCTCCAGTGTGCTTCCTGAAAGGGTGGGCCACAGGCGATAATCTCTCAGGAGAGCTGGAGGACAGAAGAAAGCAGGGCCACTTTGTCACATATACTCCTCTTCTCCTAGTTATTCAGTCAAACAAATCTAGGTGCTGCTTTAAAGGGATTTTGCACATGTAATTACAGTTCCTAATCAGCTGATTTTAAATAAGGGGATTATGCTAGGTGGGCCTGACTCAATCAGTTGGAAGCCGTTTAAGAGAAGACTTAGATCTTCCTGAGAGGAACTTGTGCCCCTGGGCTTTGGCCTGCCATGACCTCCCCTCCCGAATGCTTGCTTAGCCGGCTCCTTACTCGTGTGAGCCAGTTCCCTCAATCAATCCATACGTGTCTCCTGCTGGTTCTGCTTCTCTGTTGAACTCTGACTGGCACAGGTGCTCCTCCTGGGACACAGCGTGTAGGAGGCACTGGCGAACACTCAGGTGCCTGGTGCAAGAGCCCCCGTGGAGGCCCTGCAGTGGCACCAGAGGGAGGCACCAGGCTGGCGTAGGGCGAGCCCTGCCTCTGCTCAAACGTTATGGCGTTTGTAGAGCTCCTGCCATCCACTGGCTCAGCATAAACACAGGGCCACATCACCACATTTAAACTGTGGTGACACAGGTATCGTTATCCCTACTTTTCAGATAAAGAATCAGAGACTCAGAAAACTGAACGAACTGGCCCAAGATCACTCCCCGAGGGGTGTGAAGGCAGAAGCAGGGCCTGGCTGAGCCCAGGGGTCCTCGCAGCGACCCAGCCGCACTGCCTGCCTGGTTGGCCGCCTTTGTAGCTGTTCAGTGTCTGTGTGCTGAGAGCCTCTCATGGCCAGGCCCCGAGCTGGGGATGGGGTGCTGATGTCTCTTGGGGGGCTGCGAGGCTGGGTCAGGGTTAACACTGGGCCTGTAGGAAGCTGCAATTTGGAGTTAGCTTTGCTAGCTGGACCCAGTTGCCCTGAGCAATACTCAGGCCCACAACCTTCAGGGGAAGCCTCTCCGGAGGTAGTGCGCAGGAAGAGTGGAGTCCCCCAGGGTCCCCTGGGCCTCGTTAGAGGAGCTGGTAACAGCACTGGAAAGTGCCGTCCAGAGAGAGGCCTTGAGGAAGGAGGCGTGCAGGGGCTCGAGGGATTGCCTTCCACCTTTCTCTGCATGCTGCCTCCACTGGCTAAGCCCCTGCTCATTGAGCCCTGAGGGGGCCCTCTGCAGATGTGGGGAAACCGAGGCAGCTATCTCCTCAGCATCAGACAGAATGACAGCTATCTGATTGTGTGACATGGCACTTGGGACACAATACAGCAAAACTGACAAGAGGACATTTTCTGCTCTAGGTGGTAAATTGCAGCTATTTGGGAGGAGAACTTTTAAAAGTCAGTTTATCTATTCTGGCTCCTGGCTTCTCCCTACTTCCTATGGAATGTGCAGACCAGCTTCTTCCTCATCAACTCGATAAATGTCGTTTGAGTGCCTACCATGTGCTGTCGCCCACCCCTACCCAGGACCCGTGACCAGCTGAGGCACTTGCTGAGGGCAAAGAGAGCGTTGACCAGGCAGCGGAAGAAGGTGGTCATAACACCTGCTAGGGCCACATGGCCAGCTGCAGAAGCAAGGATTGTATTTCCTTATGAATATGTTCGTATATGTATTTCCACCAAGCAAATATTTTTATTTTCTTTCCCTCTCTCATTCCCTTATCATCTAACATAAGATGTCTTGATAGCAGTTAACTTTATATAACAGAACTTATGTTATAGGATATTAAAGGGAGGAGTGTGGATCAACTAGGAGAAGAAGAAACATCAAATTGATAAAAGTTCCTGTCCTCATTGAGCTTACATTCTGGTGGGGGAGAGAAATAAAGAAACAAATAAATAAAATATATAGGTATGGGTTAGTGACAAATCATAAGGAAAAAAGTAAAGCAGGAAAGAGGGAAAGGCAGCATGCATGTGTGTGCACATGTGTTAGTGCATGTGTGTGTGTGTGTGTGTGTGTGTGTGTGTGTATAATTTCAAATAGGGTGGTCAGAAAAGGCCCCTCTATAGGTGACATTTGAGCAGTGGAAGAGAGCAGGTGCAAAGGTCCTGAGGTGGGGTGTTAGAGGAGGCCTGCTGTGGCTGGGACAGGAAGGAGGAGGCAGAGCACAGCGTGGATTAGGCTGAGAGGTCCTGGGGGCCAGATCACACACAGCTTTGTGGCTCATGCTGAGGACTTCGGTCTTTACCCCAAGTGAGATGAGGAGCAGGACAGGACTTTGAGCCAAAGAGTGACATATTTTGACTTAGGTTTTCATGCAAATGTCTCAGCTGCTCTGAAGCCTGACCGGGCACTTGACCATCCAGATAAGGAGGACTGTCCCACTGGACAGTAACTCACATGTTACTGGCTGCCCCCTGCTTCCAGCCTAGGCCCACCCCAAAACTGTCAGAGCCCTTGGGTCCACGGTTTTGTGGATGTGTGGCCAGAGAAGGGGATGTGGTGGTGTTTTCACCTCCCAGCCCAGAGCTCCAGCCCGTGGTTGGCTTTGTAAGGTTTTTGAAAAGCAAATGAACCTAGTTTGATTAGATTCTACGAACATGAGAGATGGCACAGAGCTGGCATGTCAAAAAGAAAGGTTGGGCTGGTGCAGTGGCTCATGCTTGTAATCTCAGCATTCTGGGAGGCAGGTGGATTGCTTGAGGACAGGAGTTCAAGACCAGCATGGGCAATCTAGGGAGACCCCATCTCTGCAAAAAATAAAATAAAAAAATTAGCCAAGCATGTAGCCTATAGTGCCAGCTACTTGGGAGGCTGAGGCAGGAGGATCACTTGAGCCCAGGAGTTCAAGGTTACAGTGAGCTATGATCAGACCACTGCACTCCAGCCTGTGACAGAGCAAGAGCCTGTCATTTAAAAAAAATGAAAGAGGTTGGCAGGGCAGATCAGGGAGAGGCAGTGCCATGAAGACACAGGGATATGAACATAAGTAGGAGGGAAGAGTCTCTGTCTCAGACTCAGGTGGGAGGTTAATCAAATTTTCTTCATTTGCTAAAACAGCTCAAATTCTCTTTTGACTCTTGTTGCAGGGGGGTGAAAACTTAACCTTTGTCACTTTGGTGAGCCTCTCTCACTTTCTCTGGACCTACTTTAATTCTTGGGAGCTTGTGGAGAGCTGAGATAGGGGTTCTAGTTCCAGAAAGCCCCAGTCCATGGCTGTCCCTGCAGCCTGGGGCTCCTCTGCTCCTTTCTCCCCAGTCCGAGGGGGATGCGGGGGCCTCTGAGAATCACATGCTGCAGAGGACTGCGGGGCCCTCCCTGACAGGGACAGCCTGTAGGGTGGTGCTAGGCCACCCATCAGGTCTGGACCTCAGTTTTTCCTGTCTTAATGGGGTGACTGGTAAGTACTGTGGGGTGAATGGGTGGAGAAAATGAGATGGGAAGGGAGGCTCCCAGGACAGCAAGAGGTGTCAGAGCTGAGTGTGGTCGGGGACCTTGACTCTCATGCCAAGCCATTAGTCCTGTGCTCTCTGGGCCTTCCGGCTGTGGTTTGGGAGGTTGTGTCCCCACAACGCTGTGACCCAGTCAGAGACGCCCTGGGCAGGGGCAGGGGTGGCGGAGGGGGTGCTGGACCAGGTGTGAGAAATTCCCCCACGTGCCCGCGTGGCGACCCCGGGTTCTCAAGGCACCGACTGCCGTCAGGAGTGGTGTGTCTGTGTGCACGCGCACGCCGGGGGAGTGTTTGCAGGTGTCCTGGCCAAGGAGCCCCTGGATGGAGCGCGAGGACCCGGAGCTCTCTCAGCAGGCATTCTAGAGGCTCGCAGCTGCTGCCCTGCTGTGCAAAGACTCTAAAGAGCCAGGATTTATGTCCCCTCCCACGCTTCTGGCTGGGGAGGGCAGCTCATTTTTCACGGTGCCGCGTGACTTTCCAGACTGTATTTTCAGCCACAGTTTGACGTCAGGCTCTCGCTCTGTCCCAGGGGATGGGCTTTGTACATTTCCAGGCTGCCAGGCCGGAGCCTCCCCGCCCTCTGGGGCTCTCGTGCTGTCCCTACCGCCAGCCCCGGGAGCTCCCTGGGAGGGCTGGTGGACCTGTGAAGCAGGAGCGGCATCCAGGTGAGCTGGTCTCCTGTTGGGACACGCGCACGTGATGTGAGTGGGCAGTCGGGGTGCGGGGGGTCCAGGCCACAGAACGGGGGTGGGACACGGGAGGCAGGAGGCCAAGATGCGAGATAGACACGTTTGTCTCGAGGCTGCGTCTGTGTCCCAGAGCCTAAAAAGAAGGGGAGAGAAGATGAGAAAATGGGGTCAGGAAAGAGGAGGATGGGAGGGGACGGAAGGGGTGAGGGTATGGTGGCAGAGGCGGAAGCAAGGAATAGTAACTCGATCACAATTACGTCGGCAGGCTGCATCGGCTTTCGTTTGTTTACCTCACTTAATCCTCAAAACGACTTTGCTGTGGATATTGTTCTCTTTTCACAGATGGAGAAAGAACAGTTGCAGAGAGACTGCACTTGGCTCACGGTGTCTACAACTCAGCCCAGCCTTGCCCCGGCTTTGGTTTCAGAGGTGAAGGGGCAAATCTCCTCTCAGAGCCCAGCGCTAGGCAGGCCTGAACTGCATCAGACAGTGGCCCTCAAATACCGACCGTGGCTTGTGTCTTGGGGTGTCTCCATCCTCATGCCATCTGTGGACTAGGGCTCCATCTGTGCCACACACCCCACGCACAGAGACTTCGGTTCCAGTTTCTGCCCAATAATCACTTTCTGTGTGTCTCCGGGACCGTCATTAACCTCTCTGGGCCTCAGGTGCCTCCCTGCTCGGTGCTGATTAGTCAAGCATGTCCTGGACTGTGCACATCTTCTCTGCTGCACCCCACACTTGGGGCCCAGGCCCCATGTCACTCCTCATCCCAAATGCTGTCTCTGGTTAACTTCACCCGGGCCGTCCCAGACCAGGACTTTCTGAGCCATTTTTCAGACCTCCCTCCCTCTTACCCAATGCAGGCAACCGCTATGCCCTGCTGAGTGGCCTCCTAAATACCTCGAGTGAAACCCATGACAGACACACTGCCCTCAGCCCTGGCGAGCGTGGTGGCCACCTGACTAGACTCCTGCTTCACCTCGCCCCTGCCAGCTCACCCCCTGGCTTTAAAAAGTATTTCCCACTCACCCGCGGAGCGAGGCCAGCAGCCACGCCAGCGGGCAGTGGGGACGAGGCGGGCGATGGACAGAAAGCGCCGCACACCGCGCCTGCTGTGTGGTAGCTGCTCAAGGAGGCCTCGTCCTTTTGCTTATCAGACCCTCTGCCTGCTCTGAAAAGTATCAAGTGATCTGCAAATGTGCATGTCACTGCAACGCAGCCGGATTCCCGCGCCCCCTTCTCTCCTCTCTACCACCCCCCAGGGGCTGAGGCTTTAAAACAGCTTCTGTCACCCAGTTCCCACTGCGTGGCCTGAGTTCAGGCTCTCGTGGCCCCGAGGGGTGGCAGTATGACAAAGTGGTTCAGCACATGGGCTTTGGACTGCAGCCCAGCTCTGCCGCTACTAGCTGTGTGACCTGGGGCACGTTACTTAGTCTCTCTGTGCTTTAGTCTCCTCATCTGTAAAATGGGGATGATACTGGATACTGCACTTCATAGGCTTGTTATGGGAATTAAATGAATTTATACATGTAAGGTATTTAGAACAGTGGCTGGCCAAAAACACTTCATCAGATAGTAGCTTTTGTAATTATTGCCTGGAGTGGTCTTCCTGCTTCCAGCTTTGTCCCCTCCAATACATTCTGCACTCAGTGCCCAGGGGACGTTTCTCTGTCACTCCCATGCCGGATGGCCAGTTCAAATGCAAATTTAACTGGATGTCTGGGATTCTGATTTGCTAAATCTGGCACTTCCACTCCCATGCTTAAATTTTTCCCCTGGTTCTCCATTACCTTTAAAATAAAATCTAAGCTTTCTAGCGTGACATTCAAGCTCTTCGTGATTCAAACCCCTGCCCTCACCGTTTGATCTCTCGCCTCCCTATTTCTCGTCACCTCCAACACCCTCATCTTATGCTCCAGACACCTCCAGCTGCCATCTTTGAATCCCAGAGAATGAATCTTAGCATTTTGGAGCCAGGCAGACCATGTGCCACATTTTAAGAAGAGAAAGTTGGGGCCCAGAGAGGTTAAGGGCCTGTCCAAAGCCACACAGCCAGTAGGTAAAGCCTACAGTATTCCTTCCGGGACCACAAACTCTAATTTGGAAACACTGAAAGTCACACTCAGGCCAGAGGAAGACCCTCTTGGCATAACAAACATATTAATAGCTTCGAAATCCCTGTCTCCGGAGGACCAGCCATATGCTTCTCTTTAGGGTTTGGGGGCTGGAGGGAGGCTGGAGCTGCCAGCCCCAGTTCCAGCGGCCGGCCTTGGCAAGAGGTGATGCCCAAGGGATTTTGAAAGGGCAGGAGAGATGATCTGGAAGCATTCAGGGCTCAGGAAAGGACACACCTAGGGTATAGGGGAAGTGCTTCTGAGACTTGGGACTGGGAAAGCAAGATCCTATTTGCAGATCCGTACCTGGGGCTTGGCCTAGAATGAAAACTTATTTCCTTCACTCCGGGCAGCTGAGAGTGAGGACATGTCAGGCTGGGGATTCTGAAATGAGCAGAATAATCCTGATTGGCCCAGCTGCCTTGCGGTGACCTCAGGGGCAAGCACCATGCCGAGGCTATCATGATGGTAGTTGGGGACACCTTTTCCCCCAGGCAGTTGGGGCAGGTCCCCTTGCTCTGTAGTCAACCCCAGCAGCAAATATGAAAGGGAGCAGCCTCCCAGCCAGATCCTGGGCAGGCTCTGGCTCTGTTACAGCCACTCTATGGAAATATCTCTGCTCAGTGCTGAGAACTTGGTCTTAGTAATTGACTTGTATAATGTCCAAAGACTGTGCATATAACTGGCTCAAAGCGATGCATCATCTTTAGCAAAAAGATTTATCATGGAATCTGCGGCAGCCTCCCGTTTGTCTGGAGCAGAAATAGGAACGACTTTCCTTGCCAGGACTCATCCTTTGTCTTCAAAGCAAATTCCTCCATGGTTGGGCGCTTCCTGGGCCCAGGCTGAGGCCTGTGGCCAGCTTCCTGGCCAAGGTCCCAGAGTCCTAGCATCTCCATCTCCGGAACCTCAGCCACAGGCGACAGGGAGCAAGGGAGAAAGTGGAGCACGGGGTTTAGGAGCCCTGAGTTCTAGGACCGACTCTGCTCCCAGCTGGCTTGTGACCTTGGGCGAGTCACTGAACACCCTCGGGCTTTTCCTCATCTTACAGATGGAATCTGTGATTCCTGCTTGAACTATCTCACAGGAGAAAAGGACACAAAATCGCCCATCACCTACTTTGTAGAGAGGCCCCGTGGAATCATGGTGTACAGCCTGGGCTCTGGGATCATGACGGATCCGGGGTCAAATCCCAGCCCTGCTGTTTTGTTATGTCACATTGGGCAAGTTTCTTAACCTCTTTAAGCTTTGATTTTGTAAAATGGGGACACTGACAGTATCTACTTTGCAGTGTTGTTGTAAGGAATAAAACGAAAGGATGCATAAGGAGCCCTTAGAATGGTGCCGGGACGAGCTAGAGCTTTGTGTGCCCAGCTACCTGGGAGCAAACAGGAAGCGTGAGTGAGAGTGTTTGCTGTCATAGGACAGGCCCATCACTACATGTCAAATCATTTAAATACCCCCCTCGACTACTCCAGGTGAGGAAACTGAGAGGTGGACAAGTTAATGACTCGCTCCAGGTCATTCCGCCAGTCAGTGCAAAGGCAAGCTTTCTGCCATCTCTAGCTGACTGCAGGGCTGTGTCTCGGCCACACCACACTGGCTTGCAGCACAGCCGGAAACAGTCGGGACGGTCAGGTCCGGGTGCAGAACAGCGACGTGCGGTGTGCAGCTGAGGAGCCGGGAGACTTGGGCGTAGCTTCCACCTCTGCCGCCTTTTAGCTGTGTGAGCGTGGACAAGTCCCTCGCCCTCTCTCAGTCTCATGTATGCTAGGTTCTCAGCGCTGTAGATGGTGTTCTGTATGACAGTTCTCACTGCCGCCGCTGTTCAAGGCGGGGTGTGCTTTGGCCACTAAGAGGTGCTGGCCGAGTTGGCCAGAGGGATATCACTGTGGTCTGGAGGTGATCAGACAAGACAGGGAGGAATGACATTTAAATGGACTTTGAAGGACAGAAAGGCTTTGGATAAGTGGAGCCAAGTGGGAAAATCTTCTAGGCAGAAGGGATGTTGCACAGGAAGGAATTCCAGGAGGGTGAGTGCGGAAGCTGGGAACCCCTGAGGAAATGTGCTTCCATTCGTCCACCCGTTATCAGAGAAGCGACCGCCTTTTAAAATCACCTTCTATGTGCCACTTTGTAATCGTTATGTCTAACGTTCATGACCACCCATCGAGGCAGGTGACATTATCCCCTTTTACGGGATGAGCAACTGAGGCTCAGAGAAACTAAATAAGCTCCCCAGGGCCTCAAGAGTGACACAGCCGGGACTGAGATTCACGTCTGTCTCCAAAGCACGCTCTGTCTGCACCGCCCTGCTACACACCCACCGCCCAGGCCGCTCCGAATGGCATTGTGCTCCCATCCAACGCCCCCGGTGCAAGCCAGAGGAGGGGTCTGCAGGATTAGGTTGGGGGTTGTCTCAGGCAGCCCATGGTCCTGGTAAAGCAAACACATGCGGCAGGGGCTCAGCTGGTGGGGAAGCGGGGAGGAAGCGTGGCGTCCCCACGGCGGCACGGCCGCCCTCACCGCACTGAGCGCTCTCGCCCTTCCGGGCTGGGCGGGGCACTGTCGTGGTCCGCCCACCTGGCCGGCTAACAGACAGTGGGGCGGGGACGCGGGGACGCGGGGACTCTGGCCCCCCTCCACCAAGATGGCATAAGTGAAGAGCAGGGTAGACGGAGGCTCAGCCTGGGCCGCTCTGGCTCCTACCGGGCCCCAGCGTGGGGGAGTTTAACCTCCGTGGAGCCTGCTGGACATCTGTCCTAAGTCCAGATGGTGACAGTGCCCACAACTACTGCTGACAGTCTTCCAGCCCTGTGATGACGTCTGCTTTTGTTCTTGGTCTTTTCCAGGAATATTTCAACGCAAGTGTTTCTTTATCTTCTCTGAAGCCATCTCCTCCTGGACCCTCACTGCCGGCTGCTCGAACACACGTGATTGCACCACATGACTCAGCCGTGCAGGCGGCAGCCGTCCTAGTGGAAGATTTGGTCACTTCAGTCAAACCCACTCTCCCCTACCCTGCCTACCCAGGTCCTGCCCCACCACCCAGTGCCCCCAAGAATGCTCTCCCCCATCTTCCTGCCAGGCTCTGTCCTCCCCCCACTTCCTCCTGGAAGCCTTCCCTGACTTCTGTGGCCTGCCAGAGCACAGCTTGCTGGTTAACAAGATTCTTCTATTTGCTTATCTGTGTGTATCTAAGCGTGGTGCTCTGTGAAGGCAGGAAGCATTCTTCTCCTGTCTCCTCATCTCATCCCCAGCCCCAAGCAAAGAAGGACACAGGACTTGGTGATGTTTGAGGGATTCAGCTGAACTGGGGCAGTTCTGGGACATTCTTATCAAAAAGATTTCCATAGATTACCAAGGAGGATATCTGGCTTTGCTCACCACGGCAGGACTTTGCTGATTTATTAGCCACTCTCTCCCAGTTATTAGCCAAGGGGCCAGAACTGAGACTTGGCACAGACTAAGTGAGCTCTGTTTTCACCTCCCTTGGAGGACCTATGACTCCAGTCAGGTGGAATAACCTGGGAGCAAAGGCACCTAAAGTCCCCTCATCAGAGTCACACTAGTATCTCTGTGGACTAGTGCAGACCCCCGCCCAGAACTGAGCCCTAATTAGATGGAGAGGAATCTGCCACTGACATGCAACCTGGTTCTCGCCCCAGTTTTGCAACCGAGTTGCTGTGTGACCTTGGGCAAGTCACTCCACCTTTCTGGGTCTTGTTCTACGTCTGTACAAACAAAGGTAGTGGCTTAGGGGATTGTTAAGGTGCTTTCCAGCTCTGAACCTTTGATTCTCTGACTCAAAGGCAAGGATGTCTACTGTTTCTTGAATAAAAATATTCCTCCCCTGACAGCCAGCCTGGGGAGATCGATAATTCTGTCAGCGCATCCTTGCAGTACAGCTAGAGCTCCGCAGTCTCCCCCAAGGCTGGGGACTTTATCTTTATTCATCGTTCATCCCAGTTCTTCCTCTCCTTGGCCCTCCCTCCAGTCCCCCTTCACCACCCCACCCCCAATTCAGGACACTGCAACCTGCCATGAATGAAGACTGGCTGGTCACATGGCCCATCACCATGGCAACGGATCCCCGCAGAGGAGGTAGGCATCAAAGTCACATGAGAAGCCTGGAAAACTGGCTGAGGTATTTATAGAAGCTGTGGCTGGTGCCTTTATGGAAACGGGTCTATATCTGAGTCTGGTACTAAAACCTCCATGCTGTCCCCGGGCAAGGCGGGTTTTGCATCTGATTTTCTCTCTGCCTGTCTGGTGGAGCAAACGTTCCTCTCCCCTTCCTACCGTCTCCTGGCCCATTCCCTGACCCCCCACTTCCGGCCGCTGCTGGTCCTACTAGACCAGACTCCCCATTCTGTTTGCATTGAACAATGCTTCCTCCCAGGCTGGAGTTTGGGGATCCAGGATGCTGGGCATGTGGGCAATTTGGGACGCCCTCCTTCACCCTCCTCCCCATGTACAAACAGGAAGAATGTCCTTGCTGCTCTCTGTAAATATTAGAAGATACTGGTTTCCTCAAAGCCTCTGCCATTTCTCTCTTCCTTCTCTTAAAAGTTTGGAGGTCGGCGCTGAAGGGAGTGAGCGCACCTCTGAGAGCAGCCTTGGGAGAGCCCAGCCGCCCCACCCACCTGCCCTTCATGGGCATTGGAGGAAAGCAGTCAATGGGAGCTGTCGTGTGTTGGATGCTCACTTTATTCGTTGTCTCAGTTAATCCTCACCACATTCTGACATAGATGCAGCTGGTATCCCCGTTTCACAGATGAAGACAGGAAGTTCCGAGTCAGAATGAGAACCCAGATCTCTGATTCCAAAGTCTGTGCCCTGCCAGAGAGAGTGGCAGAGAATGTGCCTCAAAGGGGAGGCCAGGAGGGGAGGCCAGCTGATGGGCTGAGAAGAGAGTGGCAGTCTAGAGGGGCAGGGAGAAACGCATTTTGTTATTTCAATGAACAGGTAGCACATGCCCATAGTCAAGGAACAATTCAAAGAAAATTAAAGTAAGTCGGATACCAAGTTTCCCTTCTCAGGGTCCTCCAGACCCCAGTCTGCCTCTGCAGAGGAAGTCATTATGGCTGGTTTCAAGTGTTCCCTTTTTGGAGATCTCATATGCATATGTAAGCAGGTATGGATATATTGAATACACATGGTACAGACATATGGTATAAAATTCAAAAAGTAGATGACGAAAAGTAAAACTTTCTCCCATGCCTGCCCCTAGTCATGCGGTTCCTCACCCTAGAGGCAAGCACCACTATGTTTCTTATATATCATTCCAGAAATATTCTATGCCTCTACAAGTTCATGTACATACATAACTGGTCACAGTCTCTCTACATTATTCTGCATTTTTTTAATTTAATATAACTTGGAGATGTTTCCAAATCTAAACATATAGAGCAGACGTATATATTTGAATGACTGCAAAGAATTTCATTGTTGGAGGTACCGTAAATTATTTAATTAGTTTCTTGTTGATAGACATCTGAATTGTTTCCATTTTTTCTATTACAAACACTGCTGCAAGGAGTATCTTTAAATGAATGTCTTTAAACGAACACATGCAAAATGAATATGTGCCTTCATAATTTTAATAGATACGGCCAAATGGCCAATGGGGAACTGTAATTTTGATAAATATAGCCTAATTATCTTCCACAGATATTGTATTTAATATAATTCAACTCTTCTCCCATTAGGTACATGTGGGTTATCAACCTTTTTTCATTTGTTTTAATTATCTGCCCAAAGTAAAAAGTAAAAAATGGTATATCTCATTATTTTTCAATTTGCCTTTCTCCTGTTATGAATGAAATTGAACGTCTTTTTCCATGTGTAAGCACCACCTGTATTTCATTTTCTATGAGTTTTCTATTCATGTTCTTTTCTATCTTTTTCTTCCTGGTTTTTAGGAGCTCTTTATATATCCCCCTCTCTTCTCTAACAATCACTCAATGGATATTTCTGAACACCTGTTATCTATCAGGACTGTTCTAGGCACTGGGGATACATTGTTCATCTAATTTGCCTTAGTCTACGAGCAAATAAACAAGAAGGTGAGTGAAATGGCTGACAGCGATAAGTGATTTGGGGAACAATAAAGCAGGATGAGGCAAAAGGAAAGCAGTGATTATGTCACAGGTATTAGCACAAAGGTCTTCCCCACCCAACTCACTCAACATTGCAACAATTTTTCCATGTTTTCTTTTAGTGTTTTGATGGTTTCATTAAAAATAATCAGACTTTTCAAAGAACAAACTTCTAACCTTGATGATCCTTTGTATTATATGTTTGCTTTTCTATTTCATTAATTTCTACCTTGTCTTTGTCATTTCCTTCCTCCTATTTTCTTAGGTTCTATTTTGCAGTTCTTTTCTTAAGTTTTTGAGATGGTTGGTTGGGTCATTGATTTTCAACCTTTCTTCTTTTCTAATATATCTATTTAAGGCTATAAATATCCCTCTAAGTATTGCTTTTGATATTTTCTTGTGGCTTGTGTTTTCATTTATCAATATTGATACCTTGACAATTTACATTGGTATAAGGAGTAAGGTATCACATTTACCTTTTTTCAAATGGCCAAACCAATACTATTTATTTAAAAATCCATCTTTCCTCTACTCATTTAAAATGTAATCTTAATCATATCCTACATGACTATTTGCATTGGAGTTTATTTCTGGACTTTGTGTTCTGCCTCATGTATCTCTCATGACTAGGTCCACACCAATTTAAACTTGTAGCTTTATAATATGCTTTACCTGGGTCAGGCAGGGTGGCTCACACCTGTAATCTCAGCATGTCAGGAGGCCAAGAGTTCAAGACCAGCCTGAACAACATAGAAAGATCTTGTCTGTTCAAAAAATAAAAAAAATTAGCCCGGCATGGTGGCACATGCCTATAGTCCTAGCTACTCAGGCAGCTGAGGCAGGAGGATTGTTTGAGCCCAGGAATTTGAGATGCAGTGAGCTATGATGACACCACTGAACTCGAGCCTGGGCAACAGCAAGACTCTGTCTAAAAAAAAAATATACATATATATATATATACACACACATATATATATATATATGTATATATATATATACACACAAACACATTTTACCACCTGGTAGGGTAATTCCTCACAGGACACCCATTAATCTCCTGTTTCATAATTTCCCTGGTTATTTTTTGCTTGTTTCTTTTTCTATATGAGCATTAGAATCAGCTTGTCTAGTTAAAAAGAAGAAAAAAACTTTTGTTATTTTCACTGGGGTCATTTTAGAATTATGGATTGATTTAGAGACAATTAACATATTTATTATGTTTTGTCTCCCATTCTGAGAACATGTCATTTCTTTTCTTTTATTCATACCTTCTTTTGGATCTCTGAACAGCATTTGGAAGCTTTCTTCACGTAGATTTTCTACACATCTTTTTAAGTTTATTTCTAAGGGTTTTTTATTGTTGTAGTTGTTGCTATTGTAACTGAAGCCATTTTTATATCTTCTTAGTGATTGTTGTATATCTGAAGGTTATAGATATTTAGTATGTTGATTTTGCATCCAACCGTGTTGCTGAATTATCTTGTTCAAGTTTTTTACTTGTAGATTAGTTTTAAATGAAGCTTTCAGCCTTTAAGGGGAGAATACACATTATGATTTAAAACCCCAGAGTAATGGCTATTTAACGATTCAGTGACTTAATAAATTAAATTGCTTAGACTTGTGTCTGGCACATCTTGTGAACTACCATTAACAGCAGTGGTGGTATTGCCTTGAACTTACAGAGTTTTATCTCATTTGATCCTTGCAATGACTCCGCGAGGCTAGAGAAAAGATTATTATTTCCTTTTCCAGATAAAGAATCTGAAGGTCAGAGATACTAAGTGATATGTCAAAGGTCACCTTCAAGGTAGCATAGGGTCAGAACCTGAGTTTATCTGACTATGTACATCGCACTCGAGATGTCTTGAGAAAGAGAGAGGCGGATCCTTTTGTAAAGTGAAGGGTCCCTCAGAGTCACTCATTCCAAAGGTCTATTTTGACTCACATTCTGAATGTTCACACATGGGTGTGCTTAGTTCGGGGCACACCTGCCCTGCTCCATAAGCACTCTGTGGAGTCTGAGTCCCCAGGGGCAATTTTCTGTGGCACTGAGTTCCAATAAGCAAAAGAATCGGGGCTGTCTTTGGAGTTTCGGCAACGGGGCCTGCGCTGTGTCTGTGTGGTACTTCTTGCTCCTGTAAGGAGCTGCCATCCATCTCCTCCATCAGCGGGCATGATGGCCTCGTGTTGCCAGGGCAGATGAGGAACAAAGCGGTTTAGAGGCTCATCTGAGTCCTGGTGGAGGGAGGTGAGGTGGCAAGTGCAGGAAAGGATTTGGAGGCCCTCCCTCTGGTCCTCTGACGTCGCTGCTCTTCCCCTCTCCTTCCTCACACTCCTCCCCATTTATTTCTGCCCCTTCCTCCCACCTTGCTCAGCACTGGGCTTTGGTAGCCTCAGGAATCCTTCTCAGGCTCTGAGAAGAGGCTTCTACTTTATAGACTGAGGAGTCCAGACCAGGAATGAAGAACTCTCTAGATGCTGCTGTGAGGTAGAATCTGGGAATAGGAATCAGGGTCTCCTCTCAGGGAGTAGGGTGCTTCTGAAGGATTCTAGGGTTGCCACTTCCCACTTAGGCCCAGATAGGAAGTCATCTGCACAATGTCACTATCATGCTATAAAACTTTCAATGGCTCCCTATTACCCTCTGGCATAAGAAGAGGCTTTCCAGCCTCCCCATTAGAAAATCAGGCCTCCCCATTAGAGAATCAAACTCACCTTCCAGTTTTGTCTCCCACTTGTCTCCTAAGCCCACAGCTTCTAAATGGCCCCCCTGGATGCAGATCTAGGTCTGTGAGGTTGGAGACACGGTGAATTCCTTCACGAGCTCATCCCTGCTTGCTCTCTGTTTCTGTAAAGTGGCCCCTAACTCCAGACAGGACGCTAGATGGGCTCTTTGCAGCTGTCCCTCTGCCTGCGATTCTACTAATGCAGCCGAACTTCAGTTAACTGTTTCAGCAGCCATTTCGCATTGTCACCTCATTTTCTTAGCTTGAAATAGCTAAAAGTCTAGGTGCTTTTCATGTAAATTCTGATGGAACTGAGAAATATATATGGAGAGAGAGAGAGAGAATATCAATCCTGTTTCCTTCTTCCAAGCAACATAATGCTCAGACAAGAGTTGAACTGAACACAAACCCATAGGTGCTAACAAAGTCTCTTTTTCGCTGCTTTAGGAAACATTTGCTTTTGCTTGTATCTGGATGAAGTTCATCATTGTCGTCTTACCTCTGGGGCTGCTTTGGGGGCCTCTATTACTCTCTGGTCTATACAGAGGAAAATCGTTTAGCTCTTTAACACCTTCCAAGTTGTCCTTGGCTGATTATATAAACTCTTCCTCTGTATTCTTCCATGAGTTTAGCACCATGCCTGACAGAGTAAATTTCCTCAAATAAGACTTGGTTGGATTTGAAACCCAGACCACTACATGCAGGTGGGAGCAGGTGGGCACGGAGCTGTAGGAAGGCCTGTCACCACCCCAGGTTGGCACCGGATGGGCCAGGTGAGAAGGGGCAGCTGACTGCTCTGTCCCGGCTCTGCCCCGGAAAGTCCCCTTCCCCTTTCAGGTTCTCACTGCCCTCCCCCCGACCCCAACACACGGCTCACATTTGGACAGCCTTCTGGATAGCCTGGTTTGCAAGGCAGAGCTCCCTCCATGGGCTCAAAGCTCTGTTCCATCAACACCGGACCCCGGGACAAAGAGCTCTGGCCTGAAGCATCCCTGCTTCCAACTTCCTGGCTCCACTTGTCACTATGTTGTCATCGTCATCATCACAGCAGCAGCAGTTTACAGGAATTGAGTCCTCGCTATGTACCAGGCTGCTGTTACACATGTGTTGACTGGAAGAATCCCATCTAATGCTCAGCACACTGTGGGGTGGGGGGCACGATTATGACCTCCACTTCACAGGCAAGGACACTCAGGCCTCAGAGGTCCTCACAAGCTGGTAGCAATGGTGTGAGACTATGAACCCGACACCCGGATCCCAGGGCCCGAGTGTTGACCACACTCAGCACGCTATTGCGCCACCCTGCCCCATCCCGCCTCTGAGAGCTGAGACCTCGCGTCTCCTCGCTTTCTAACCTGGGGTGGCAAATGCGCCTCCTTTCTTCCGGCTTCAGCTGATTGGTGACATGATGAGGCCAGGTAGGGTCTCCATGGAAAATTTATCCCACAATTTATTAGGGATGGTGGCCATGGGCAAGGAAAGGGAATTAGAGAAACAAAAGTGCCATGGATGTGTGTTAGCTCTGGAGAAACACGGAGCTTTCACCCCAGGTCCCTGGGGAATTCCACTGGCATCTGCCTCTTCCTTCAGGTGCGATGCCACATGCCCACATTTCAGGATGACTCAGTGTCACGGCTGGCAAGTTGGGGATGGCTGCAGGTCAGGAGCTCGGCCAGGGCCACGGCTGGGGGCCTCAGTTCCTATCCTGTGGGACTCTCCATGGGCTGCTTCGGCTTCCTCACAGAATGGTAGTTAAATACTAAGAACAACCATCCCAAGACAAAGATAATGGAACCTCCCATTTTCTTACGGCCTGTGTCCAGAAATAAGAATATTACTTGTCTTGTTCAAGCAGTCGCAGAGCCCAGATTCAAAGGGAGAGGAATACAGATTCCGCCTCTTAAAGAGAGAGCATTGTCAAAGGATTTTGAGGCCATGTTTGAAAACATGCACACAGGGGAAACTAATAATTATGCCACTAAGGAGCGGTCACATCTTAGCACCTGTGTGTTTAAGATACTCCGAAACACGAACACAACTTAGCTGACTTGAAACTTGGGTTGTTTCCATGCATCCTAGGGAACATCCACGGCCAATACTTCTTCCTACATCTTCCTACTTCATGTACTTGGGAGTGGTATCTCTTACATTTGTGTAGAGAGAGAGAAAACATTAGGAGCATCCTTTCAGTGTCTTTCTTTTCGGGAAGGCAGGCTTGGGTGGAAGGGGGGAAGCTGGAGAGGGGAGGTTAACCATAAACGTGTCTCCTCTTCCGAGGAGGATCAGTATGGAGATGGATGCGTTAGGTCCTTGTGCTGGACCGGCCACGTTTGACAGGGCTGCCCCGCGTGTAAGCTTTGACTGAGCACCTGTTGTATGTGAGTCACTGTGCTGGGGAGGTGAGGCGTGCAGATAGGAATAAGAAAAGGTCCTTGCCCTATAGGCAGTCACCCTTGAATTTAAGAGGAAAGGCATAGACCTATGAAGGCAGACCTATGTTATAAGGTCCTAAAGGTCAAGATTGAGAACAAGGACATTAGACGCAGAATGGACCTCGCTGTATGACTTGGACAGATTATTTAACCACACTAAGCCTTAATTTCCCCATTAGTAATATGGGAATACTAATAATACTGACTTCATAATACTATGCTGTATAATTTTAGTATATTTTTCTATGTCGTGTAAAAGGAAGACTCTGTTTTCTAAATGCCCAGACTGAGCCGGAGTGTTCAGGAAGGCTTCACGGTGGAGGCCTCCCTTCCCACGTCCCTCCCGGCACCTCCCTGAGAGCGCTGCCAACAACCATACCTCCCAGGCGTTGGCCCCTTAACTCCGCGGTGGCTTTCAACACTGCGGACTGCCTTTTCCTTCTCGAAATTCTATTTTCTGTGATATGCATCGTCCTCTCACCTCCTGATTCCTCCTCCCTGTCTTCTTTCCTGACCCTTCTTGCTCCTCCTGCCCCTCAGAAGAAAGAACTTGCCACCAAAATTCTATCCTCTTGACCATCTTCTACGTGCTTCCTCTGGAGGGTCTCGCCTCTCCCCATTCCCTTCATGGTGCGACTTCCAAGCCTGCGCCTCCGGCCCTCTTTCCTGGACTTTATACCCGTATTTCTAACTACACTTTATTCTTTCAGCAAACATTTATGGGTCATCCGCTATGTGTTGAAGATAGGCACGGTCTCTCTCTTCATGGAGACTTCGTGTCAACCCAGGAGACGTCACTAAGCAGCCAGTCAGACCATTAAGTACGTAATTTGCAATTGCGACAGGGCGACAAAGGAGGAGAAATGCCCACCTGGGAGGTTGACCTAATTTTTCTCCTCATCAGGAGAGGCATGAAGGATTAGGGTTCGAGAAAAACTCTGCTGGCTGAGCAGGCGGGGAGTGAGGGAAGAGGAGGGGACCGGCTGGGACCCTGGCGGGGCAGCACCGGGCTGAGCCTGAGTCAGGAAGGAGTGGGAAGGCCAGAGGGGCTGGGAGAGGGTGGAGGCGGTTAGTGGGCTCTAGGGAAGGTCGCAGGGAGAGGGGTGTGAGATGAGGCTGGGGACAGGGAAAGGCCTTGACAGACATGTTAAAGATGTGGATACAACGGTGCCAGCCTGAAAAGGGCGCGATTATATTCGTACTTCTAAAGATCACTCTTGCTGCTGTGTGGAGAAAAGGGAGCAAGACTGGAGCTGGCGTCAGGAGGGGACTGTGGGAGTCCAGGTGAGCGATTACTACAGTTTGGAGTAGGGTGGTGGCAGCAGCGTAGAGAGAAGTAGCCGGATTCTAGAGGTATGTAGTAAGTAACGTCTCCGGGGTTCAGTGATGGATTTCATGAAGCCTGAAGTCTCAAGGGAGACAATTGGGTTTCTGGCGGGCCCAGCCATCCACGGAGCCAGGGAACACTGGGGGAGGGGCAAGAAGCGAAATGCTGAGCACTTGACAGGGTTGATCTTTGACTGCTGAGCTCATTTCTTGGACATGTCGGAGGTGGTTCTGATGGAGCCAAGCGGAAAGGTGGAGTGGGAGGTGAGTACGTGGCGCTCAAAGACTGTCTGGAATGGAGGTAGAAGCGCACAGGTCATCTGTGCAGAAGACAGTCTAGGGAAAGAGGATGAGTGAGAAAAGGGCAGGGCTCTGAGGCGTCCAGTGTTTAAAGATCAGCAAGGGAAACCAAGGGCTGGCCAGAGGGTAGGGGGAAAGCCAGGGAACGTGCGGTTCCAGAAGGGAGAGAAGAGAGCATCAGGAGGAGGGGGAGGGAATCCAAGACAAGCATTACAGAGATGTCAGTAAGACGGCCTGTGGATTTAGTGAGGCAGTGGCCATTGGTGACTGTAGTGTGAGCCATCTGGGCAGTATGATGGGGCAGAAGTGTGTTCAGAAATGAGTGGGCAGGGGGCGAGGGAATGGGGACAGAGAAGGTGGAAGAAATGAGGGATGAGAGCCTAGTGGCATTTTCTAAGAAATATATTTGAACATGCTTAAAAGCTGCCAAGAAGGATCCAGTGGAAAGGGAAAGGCTGCTGAGCTAGGAGAGATGGGGTAGCTGATGGTGGCTGAGATTCTCAGGAAGGTGGGGGGCCTCGGGACCCAGTGGACAGGTGGGGCCTGGTCTCAGAGGGCAGGAGAGACCCTCCCTGCTGTATCAGGAGGAAGAAGGAGAGGAGGGCAGGTGCAAATGCAGGTACAGATGGGGACAGGTCTAATTGTTCTCAGTGGAAAACCAAGGGTGCTTCCAATTGAAGTAAGGCAGCTCCTGAGAGTGCAGGCAAGTGTGAGGTGGGTAGGGGGAAGGGAGGGGGGATGTCCGAGGAGAGTAGAGAAGGTTGGAGTGGCCTCCATCAGAGTGGGGAAGTAAGTTGACCAGAGAGTCATATGGAGGTCATTAGGAAGCATGAGGATCCCATGCGAGGTTGCTGGCCATGAAGGCAAAGGGAGAATGATCCGTAGTGTGTTTTTCTCTAAAGAACTCAACATAAGGCCGGGCACGGTGACTCACACCTGTAATCCTAGCACTCTGGGAGGCTGAGGTGGGAGGATCGGCCGAGGCAGGAGGATCATTCAAGGTCAGGAGTTCGAGACCCCCGACTCTACTAAAAATAGACAGAAATTAGCTGGACAACTAAATATATATATAGAAAAAATCAGCTGGTCATGGTGGCCCATGCCTGTAGTCCTAGCTACTCTGGAGGCTGAGGCAGGAGGATCGCTTGAGCCCAGGAGTTTGAGGTTGCTGTGAGCTAGGTTGACGCCACGGCACTCTAGCCCAGGCAACAGAGTAAGACTCCGTCTCAAAATAAAAAAGAACTCAGCATAGAGAAATCAGGTATTGAGTTCATTCAAGGTTAGGGTTTCACTGGGTAGATGTGACAAGATGACAGAGAGGCAAGGGCATCTTCTGGTTATCACCTTGAGAGCCCATGGACATGTCATTCTCAATATTTCCCAAATCCATTATCTCTTTGCTGTCTTCCCCAAATCTGCTCCTCTTTCTAAATTCCCAGTCTTGGTTAATAACAATACAATCATCTAATAGCCATCCGTCATTAAGCACATGGTATATCAGATGTGATGCCAAATATTTAACAGAATCACCTCATGTGATCATTGTAACAACCTTATCGGGTGTGTGTTACTCATTTTACAGATGTGGAAATTGGGCCTTAGAGAGGTTATGTAACTTGCTCAAGGTCTGTAGTAAATGGCAGTCAAGAGGAAAACTTAGATCTGTGAGGTTCCAAAGCCCTTCTCCTTTCCCATCGCCACACCACCTTCAGGTTCCCTTGCTAAACTGCCTATCTCTGATGCCTTCCTCCCTCTCACCCTCCCACACCATGTGGGTTGTCACATCCTGTCTGTTCATCTCTGTTGTGCCTCCAGCATCACTAGCTACTTCCTGCCATGCCCCTTCCACCCTGCTCTGCTTCCCTGGTTGGTTCCACCAGAATGCAAGCTCCATAAGGGCAGGGATCACTGTCTGTCTTGTTTTTGCCATATCCTCAGAGGCTAGAACGGTGGCAGGTAAACACTAGGCTTTCCAAACAGTTGTTGAGTGAAAGGATAAATGTCTATTGGGAGCTAATTCTCTGTGGGTGTCTCAAGTTTCCATAAGTCTTGTGGGCTGATGGCTTTTTTGTTCTTGACTTCCAAACGGCCTTGGAAGACAGAGATAGTGTCTCCCAGTAGTGGAGGGCAATTCTGTTTGCTGTCCAGTATAATAAAAATATGTCTGGGGCAAACATTGGGTAGATTTGCCTGCAGCCTGTTATAAAAGATTGGGGTTTCCTAAGCTTGGGGTTCCTCAGTGTGTGCAATACAGTGTGTGTGTAGTCCAGCCCCCATGTCCCTCTCATGGGCCTTGGGGATTAAAGGAAACTGATTTGAATGTGAGGCTCATGTAGCCTGCTATGTCATGAGTAGTAATGATAAGGAAAACCCCCATCTGTTACTTGGCACATCAGCCCCTGAGACCCCCACCCCTCACGGAAGACCTGCATCAGCATAATGGGCCTATTACCTGGCACATAACTAATCTATTACCTGGCGCCTCAGCATAACACTAAATCTATTATCTGACACATCAACTAACCTATTACCTGGCGGGCATTAACCACCTGACACCCTACCCCCCCAGACCACCACAACTTAATAAAAGTGGGAAAAATCGGGTAGACGGGGCTCAGAATTTGGTGGCGAGGCCCCTCTGAGCCCGCTGGCGAATAAACTTTGATTCTCCAACTCTCCACGTGCCGCTAGGTTTGTCCTCGGGACCACTCTCTGTAACACTTGCTGTAACAATAAAAGTCCTTTGTCTCTGGCCCAAGAGTTTCCTGTCCTCTGCTAACTTGCTAGACTGCAAGGGTAAAATTGGGGTTCTTGACAATGGCCCTTACTACCTTTCACTAGGACAATGAGACAACCTCCACCTCCTGTCCCGCCCAGACACCTGCCTCTGATGCCAGAGGTCCCCTTAGTGTCCCACAGAGGAGGGAGAAATCATTCCAGACTCTCCAAACAGCTCCCCCAAGGCCCTGATAGGATGGCTGCTGCTTCCTTGTCTAACCTCACCTCTTATCACCCCACCCCTGCTCCAGCTCAGGCGACCACCCTCCTGCACACCTCTCCACTCTCCTGCATCTATGCCCTTGTCATGCTTTCCCCTCCCCCGGGGCCATCCTTGCCCCCTCTTTCTGTCCATCCTTTGAGACCGGGATTCTCCAAGAGGTCTGCACAGAGCCCAGTCAGAATTCCCCTCTCTCTTGCTGTCCCCCACCATACTCATCTCGTAGGATTCTCCAGGCCTTTTGCCTTGTATTGTGACCACCCTGGGTAAACTCACTCTGTCTCTCCCACAGGTTCCCTTCCCTCACCTCTGTGATCCTCTCAGCCTCTGCAGCCCCTGGCATACAGTAGGCACTCAACAGATGAGTGATGTACTGAAGAGCTGAACTGCACAGGGAATGGCCTCGCAGGATGACGGTAGGATGGAAGGACGGAGGAGTGGAAAAGGCATCGCAAGGGAAGGGAAGAGAGTGAACAGAAGCACGGAGGTGGAAGCGTCTGGGGCAGGGGTATAACCACTTGGCGTGGGCTTGAGTTCATGAAGGCAGGCCGAAAGAGATGAGTCTGAAAAAAAGAAAGCGAGGCCCTGGGCTTAGGAAGGCTTGGCCGCTGGGGCCCCATTCCCCTCCAAGGACAGAAACTCCCGATTGAGGGCTCCAGGGTCTGGATCCCCTGACCAGGGGCCTCAAGAAGCTACGTCCCCCGCACTCCCCTCTCCCGCTCCCCGCCCACCCCTCTGCTTGCGTCGGCCATCGGAGCCTCGCTCACGGCCCCTCGCGTTGACGCGGGCCCGCGCGTGAGTCAAGCCTGCGTCACGGCGCCCCGCCGCCAGGGTGGCCTTTCGGAATGCGAGGGAACAGTGCGCGCCGGGCTCCGCCCAGCTCTGTTCCGCTCCGCAGAGCCGGCGCGGCCAGGGCGCAAGGAGGACGGCACTTGGTCCGAGCCTTCGCAGCCCCACGCGCTCCTTCTGCCGCGGGACCTGGGTCCCCGGGCCGCTCCTCTGAGCCCTGAGCGCGCGGCAGACGGGAGCTGGGCTGGGACTGGCTGCGAGGGAGGGAGTGAGGAACGAGCAGAGTCGCGAGCCGAGTCGCGTGCGCCGGCGCGCAGCTTCGGGCCACCCCAGTCGGCCTGTGGCCGCCAGACTCGGGCTGCCCGTGGGAGGGGCTGTGCGCCGCGACCCGTCGAGGACCGCAGCTGCTTGGCCGAAGTGCACCGGTCGAGTCCGCGCGACGGCCCACGCGGGACAGGTGAGTCGCCGGCCGAGCCCCACTGGGCTTTACTGAGCCAGCCACCGCAACTTTCCCTGTTCCGGCCCCGCCCCAGTCAGGGAGTCCTAAGGACTCAGGTGCGAGGCGACACTGCCCCTGCATTCGTCCGACCTTGCGCTAGCCCTGGGCTCCTCCCGCTGCTCCAGCCGCCGTTGCCTGGCGACGGAGCCCCAGGGCCCGCGCTCCTCCGGCGCATCCCGGGTGCCCAGCGCGCGGGCGCGCACGGGTTGGACATCAGGCTTGAGCTTCTGGTGCTCTGGAGGGCCCGAGAATTCCAGAGGTAATTGGGCTGAGCTGCGGAAGCCAGCGCCCGCCGAGAACCGAGAGGAGGTCTGCCTTGCAGGTCCCGCCGGCTGAAGCTGCACGCCCCGGGCGCAATTCCGCGGAGAGGCTCCTGCGAGGCTGGGGACCCCAGCCTCAGCCGCTCGGCCTCAGGCCCGTGACCTTGACAGTAACATTGGCAAGAGAAGCGGAACGCTCACGCCCGAGACGAATATTTAATTCCCTGTACTGAGGCTGGTCCTCGCAGGATTCCGAGCTAGCGGAGAGCCCTTTCTCCAGGGAAGCGCATCTGGGAACAGAATGGCAGAGATAGGGGTGCCTATCCGTAGGGGGCGCCGTCCCGGTCGAGAGGCCTCTGCCACATTTATACCTGTGTGAGCCGTGCCCTGAAGCGATGCTCACAGTACTACAAGCAGGGCCGGAGCTCCCCCAGGGGCGCCGCTGTCTTGGCAGGAAGCCTGATGCTTCCTTTTAAAGCTCAAACAGGCCTGTCAGGGCTCCAGTTCAGAAATCCCAAGACCTCTCACCTTACAGGACCTAGTAGCTGTCAAGTTTGCTTAAAAAAAAAAGAAAGAAAGAAAGAAAAAAGATCGCATTCCTCTTTCCCTTTTTTTTGAAAAATATTTTAATGGGCCTTTTGGATTAGGAAATCTCTAACCAGAGCTATCTTTGGGGCAATTCAGCTGTGACCATGAGGCAGATGGGGTTGGGTTGGGAAGACAGGGGAGTGGTGTAGAGAAAGATGATTCTTTTGACGGCACTGCCCTTGTTAAAAGGAACTTACGGGAACTAAGACAATCCTGTAATGGCTCCAAAAAATTTCAACCAACACTTTAATTAGAGCCTAGCTGTTAAGGCTTTGCTGGACATGCTCATTGACGTCTGGAGAACAAGGTCAGATGCATTGAGGTTAACAGTCGGGGCTCTCATGTCTCATGCTGTGCTTACATTATTCCCTTGCTGGGTGAGGCTGACCCATCACCTGGGCAGGAAGGGCTCTGAGGTCACACCAGGTTGTCCTTGTCCATGGCCCATCCATGGGGACCATCAGAGGCACTAGCTCCTCCACCGGCTTTTTCTCTTTTGCTCAGGAGCAGCTGTGGCTAAGTAGGCGGTTGAGTTTCGGCAAATCCCCGCAGTTCAGCCTGGAGGGTGACTCAGTGCAGGAGGCACATGGTGCCCACCGGCTCTGACTGGAGTGAGTTTGTTTGGCCTGAGTCACACACAGAGTCGTGTGTCAGCTGCTTGCGAGTTGAATGGAGTTCTTTAGCAGGACTCGTGAGCAGGAGCAGCCTGAGCCCCGAGTGTTCTGGGCAGAGGTGGGCAAGTCCTGGGAGGGAGCCAAGCACAGCTCAGGCTGCCTGGCTGCTGAGCTAGGGTCCTGCAGCTCTGGCTCGGCGGGGAAGGTGAGCAGGGCCACGTTGGGGCGGGTATTGAAGGGGAGCTGGAGAAAGGCCCTGCGACTGTGATCAGAACTTAGCCCAGGGCTCTGTCCTGTGCCAGCAGGGTGACCTTGGGCAAGTCATTTCCCCTCTGGAGCCTCTGTTTCCTCAGTTGTGAAACGAGGATGCCTGTGGGACCTTTTCTTCCGGCTTATTTTGACTCCCTTTAGGCTTATTTTGAACCCAGTGCTGGACACGTAGCAAGAGCTCATTACATGTTAGTTCCTCACCCCTTTCCTTGAGGACCTTAAGTAGAGGCGATTCTTTCTCTCCCTGCCCCTGCTCCGGCATGAGGAGGGGTGTGGAGACAAGTGAAAGTTCAGGGCTTCCCATGTGATCAGGAAGGACCTATAACTCTACTTCAGACAGACCTAATTCCAGCCCTCAAGTCCCCCTGAGAGACCCGGAATGGGGAAGCCCGAGTAAGAGCAGGATTAGCATCGGGGTAGGATGGTCTGGCTGTGCTGGGTCTGCTAGCTGCCCTAGGCCACCTGCAATATCTCCAGGCGGGACTCCAGCACAGACCTTGACTCCTTGGAATCGCTCATGACTGTGGCCTGGTCTAAGCTGTGGCCCCTGCTGGATGGGCTTCCAGGGTCCTTTTTCTTTGCCCGGGTCTTGCCATCACCCTCCCCACCCATTCTGTTGTAATAGAGTTGGCAGCTGTGAGAGAACTGTTTGGGAGAGGGGAGGCTGGCCTTCCCTGGAGAGGAAAGGAATGTGTCTCCTACTTTTCCGAAGGCTCCTGGGCCCTTGCTCCCTCCTTCTGTGATATGTCTAGACTTGGTGCTGAGCTAAGATGTGTGCATCTTAAGACGTGAAGGAAATAAAGGGATCCCCAGTGCAGCAAGGAAGAGGTCTTGCTGACCCAGGGGACTCCAGTCTGCTACTGGAAATGTGTGTGTGTGTGTGTGTATCGCATTCCCCATTCACTCTGGAATCCATGCCCTGCCCATTGGATCTGGGAGCAAACAGCTAGAATGATGGAGACAGATGACTGGATTCTAGAGAGTCAGGTTCCTACTGCCTGTGCACCCTTCCTTCCCTCAAGCTCCTTTCCCATCCAGGTTTGCTGCAGCAGGACAATTCATCATTAATTCCTTTAAAGCTGCTAAGATAAGCAGCAGAATGGTTTAAAGGGAAGATGGACTTAAGCTTTTTTCCCCTAGAACCAGGTCTGAGTTATCACTTGCTCCCAGGCTGCGCTGCAGGAAGTCCTCACAGCCAAGCATCTGGAGCACCAGGATGGGAAAAAACTCTGTCATCTCAGCCCTTATGCCAGCCTTCCCTGAGTGATGTTGCAGGCTGCCAGAGGTCAGAAGCACAGTGTCATGGGTGGACCTGACTGTTAGAGCACTATCCCCACTCAAGCGGGGCAGTGGTCTACGGGGAAATGCCTACGCTTCGTGTTTTAGGAGGGGCAAGTACGGTTCTGGATTCCAGCAGCTCACACCGGGCTTTGCACGCGGTGATAATATCCAGGTTTTACTGAGGCTTCTGTGCTGTGCTAAGTGCTTTATGCTGGGACCATCTTGTTTAATCTTTACTGGGATCCCAGGAGACAGATATTGCTATCCTCAGTTTGCAGATGTGGAATTTGAGGTTCAGAGAGGTTAAATAATTTGTTCAAGGTCATAGGGAGTGAGTGGCAACCAGAGAATTGGAACTCAGTCTGTCAGTCTTCATGCTCTTAAGTGCTCTGTGATATGTTTCTATAATAAGTTCTTAATAAATGTTTGCCGACAGCCTAGGCATTTACCCAGACAAGGTTGTCTAAACGTGTGGGTCCAGTTTTTTAAGCTAGTGCCCTGGGAAAGGGAGCAATGGGCCTGTACCAATGGGGAACGGGTAGAAAATGAACACACCCAAACTTCCAAGGTTTGGGGAATATGGTGTTTGGTTCCAGGTGGGTTGCAATGCAGAAAAAGATCCCAGGCTCCATCTTGGTGCTTTTTTGTCCTGTCCCTGTTCTTTCTCTTCCTGACCTCTGCCACCCCGAACCTCATTCCCTTCAAGTTTATCCAAGTCAGGGCTGGTACCTGCAGCGGTGAGAGGAGAGTTGGAGCAGGGTGGGTGTTGCCCTGAGAATTTCTGCATCTGCAGAATCAAAGATGGCCAGTCGCTGATGGGAGCCCTGGTGTGTCAGGTTTCTCTGCTGGAGGGCGTGTGCCAGGGATTTGCGGCAGTTTCTGATGAGGCCCCAAACCCCAGAGCAACACTGCCAACACTCCAAGGTTATTTACAGCAGTTGCTGGCAGGGGCTTCTTGGTGGGATGCTGCTAGCTTCTTGGTCTTGTCCCACAGAGTCCACTCTCTCCTCACCCCAGCAGCTCTGCCACGTGTGTCCTTGGGCGTTCTGGGAAACCTGGCCTCTGATTCCTCCTGCTTCTCTGTCTCTTCTCTCTCTGACAAATTGTCATCCTCAGAGGATCAGGCCCATGCTGTCTTAGCTTGCCTGCCATCTCCAAAACACCCGAGATCTCAGTGGGGAAGTTCCCGTAAATGAGGGTGGGTACCTGCAATGTGAGCGTTGATGGCCCCTCCCCCTCAGCGGACAGAGGGGACTTCCCAGAGGCCCTTGCTTCATAGGCTGCTGTTTGGTGGAGGTTCAGTCCTTTGATAATTCTTTTTCCTCCTCCTCTTCCTGTGAGTAATTTTTTTAATTAGAACATTATTCATCTATAGACAAATCCAGTTTTTTTAAAAAATATAATTAGATATTCATTATGTGCAGAAAACTCACATGTGAGAACATAAGCTCAGATGAGATACGAATTACTGTACTAAATTATTCTCATGTTCAGAACCAGGTACGTTTTGTTAGAGAATAATTTGGGGTCAGGTGAGTCTTAGGCTGCCTGAGTCCCCAACTTTGGAGTCGAGGGTTAAAGCTCTGTTCGTTCCGTGGCCTCTGGAGGAGTGGGAGAGGGGCACGTGTGGCACCAGGGGAGCTAGTGCGCCAGCTCCCAAGCCCTGGGGTCATCTCATTGGCTGCAGTCGGCCCACTGAGCTGCCACTCTGCCTTCCAGAGCCCGCCTAGCACGTCACTTAGAGATAACAAATTGCTTCTTGTTCTCTTCCACCATCTCTAGTTACTGGTCTAATTAGAATTTCTGTTGGATTCGGTACACCACTAATTTACCACCTATTCTTTCAATTGCAAATAACATTCATTGGTCCGCACTCCAAAATCCTACTGGTTGCATTTTTCTTTAATTATAAGACTCCTGGTCTCCTGTGGTTTTAAATCCCTCACAAGCTGTACACGGGGCAGAGTGCTGTTTGCTAAAGCTACCTTGCAAGAGGTGTGAACAGTCATCCAATGCAGTAGTTCCAGCAGGTGCTGCCAGGTGAGTATTCAGTGAAGACATGCGCCTTCCTTATCTTCCCCAGATCTAAAGGAAGGAGAGCAGATGTTCCTGTGTTTAGTAATCCCAGCTTGTCCCAGGATGCCCTGGTGGGCGCTGTCCACGGTCCTGCCACAACACTGGGGCCATCTGCCTGCTAGTAGTCTGGGAACTTCTCTAGAACAGCTGACCAGTCCCCCAAATTGCATTATGTTGTGAGCTTTGGGAAAGGACTTGGCTGAATGAGGAAGTTCCTGACCTTAGGGACATGGTGATAGATGGTCTTGTTCCAGCGTTGACTTCCCGACTGAGATTTAGGTGTATCAGTTTGCAAGGCAACATGGTACATTGCAGAACCTCCCAACCAGTGCCACGGATGGGTATCATGTGGCCCAGAAATAATGATGCCCTCACCCTTTGGAGTAGCCTGGGGTAGCCTAGGATGGTGGAGCCCAGTGTGCCATACCAGTGTTATTTCCTCTGTGAGTCATGATGTGTAACAGATTGGAAAGTACCAGTACATTGGAAGTATATGGGCTACAGAGTTTGCTGATCACAGTCTGAATGTCCGCTCTTCCATTTCATGGCTGGGTAACCTTGTACATGATAGTTACCTTCTCTTAGCCTAGGCTTCTTCATCTGGAAAATGAGGATTATACTTTATCTCAGGTTGCTGCTAGGGTAAATAATATGTGGAAGCATAGTAGGTCACCTGTGATTCGTTCCCAATAGGAGCACTTTTCTGCCCAGCACTCCACAAAGCTGCACTGAAACCTGGCGAGGAAAGAGACACAAACCCTTCCTGTTCTCAGGAAAGAGACATCATGTTGGGACTGTAATTAAGAGTTTCTGATCACTATTCCTTCAAGTGCTCTTCAGCAGTCCGTTGGGTAACTCAGGTAATTGGACACCCTTGCTTCTCTCTCTGAGGCAAGAGAAAGCAGTAGCATTAAGAAAATTCAGGTCAGAGGATTTGGGCAGATGCTGTGGGGCCTGTCTGTCACCACGGGGGGCCCCATGAATGGGGGAAGAAGGCAGTAAGGCCTTCACTTGTTGCTCCAGATTTTTATTTTTACATTTGATTTTTTTTTTTAATTTTGTTTTTCCAAATGGATATACTTTCATGGGTCCTCCATCTATCTAGGACCTAGTGTGCCTTTCGGCACCTGAGGGCCTCTGTTTCCCTATCTCTTCAAAACCTAAAACCCCTCATCCAACAGCCCAAGCCACATCTCCACCACCACTTACCCACCCTCCCTGTTGCTCACTGGTTGTGCTATAGGCATCTGGGAATCCCTTCTAAAGTAGTTGGCTCACATCACTCCTCTGCTTGAAAACCTCCAATGGCTTCCCATTAGCCTTGAAAGAAACTCTTTCTCCTTCCCACGGCCTCTGAGTCCTGCCTTCCCTGGACACTCACTGTCTTCCTAGCACGGCACCTCCCGCTCTCCCTTGCTCAGGGTGCCTGAGCGCATGGCCCTCTGTTCTTTGTACTCACCAAGTCTGCTGGTGGTACCTCAAGGCCTTTGCCCTCCCTGTCTCCTCTGTCCTGATGCTTTCCAGGATGTCCATGTGGCCCATTTTCCGCTCTCCTCAGGTCTTCGTGTCGTCTTATCAGAGCGTACTTCCCTGCCCCGCTCCATCTCCTCACGCTCTCTAGTGTATATATTTATTTGATATATTTATCTATACTGCAGACATAGTATATGTCTATATGTGCACTATAAATTATATATTTGTCTGATTTTTTAAATTTTTTTGAGACAGAATCTCACTCTGTTGCCCGGGCTAGAGTGCCATGGTGTCAGCTCACAGCAACCTCAAACCCCTGGGCTCAGGCAATCCTCTTGCCTCAGCCTCCCGAGTAGCTGGGACTACAGGCATGCACCACCATGCCCGGCTAATTTCTCTATATATTTTTAGTTGTCCAGTTAATTTCTTTCTATTTTTTTAGTAGAGATGGGGTCTCGCTCTTGCTCAGGCTGGTCTCGAACTTTTGAGCTCAAACAATCCGCCTGCCTCGGCCTCCCAGAGTGCTAGGATTATAGGCGTGAGCCACCGCGCCCGGCCTTGTCTGATTTTTAATTGTCCCTCTGCACTAGAATATAAATCCCACAGGGCAGGGACATTGTTTGCTCTGTTCTCTGCTGCACTAGAACAGGGCCTAGCCCACAGTGTTCAGTAACTATTTGTTGAAAGAAGGAAAGGAAAAGAAGGAGGGAAGAGAGAGTGAAAATAGAGGAATATTTTAAAATCCCGTGTTTCAGTAGTACCTCTAATTTACAGGAGCCACTGGGCTCCATTCTCCTTCCAGCCCAAGAGGAAAGTGAGAAGTCAGTCAGAGTACTGAGCCCAGCACCCCTCTCCCCGCCCCCTGCCATCCCCTGTGTCCTCGGGCTCCCAGGTGCTCGTTCCATCAGGTCCAGGGCATTGTGGGACCGGGTGGGTATGCCTCGATTCCTTCTCGTGCCCATTTCCCGTGTTCTCACACGAAGGGGCAGCTGACACTGGTTCACGGCATGCATCTGAGGGCCCGGCCTGAGGGGAGCACAGCCCTCGTGTTGCCTCCTTTTTGCTCATGGCAGTGCTGGGAGGTGGGAGGCTTCGTCCCCATCTTTCCAGACCCATCTTTCCAGCTGAAGCTGAGAAGGGTTGTGTACTTTCCCTGAAGCGCACAGCTAGTAAGTAGCAGGACTCAGATTTAGGTTTTCCTGGCTCTAAACCGTGATCTTAAAGCCCACGATAGCATCGAGGTTGAGTCAGGTCCCAGAGTCAGACTGTCGGTGCAGATCCGAAGGCCTGCACTTTTTGACCATGTGCCCATGGGTGAGTAGCCTTATTTCATCGATTCCAAGATGCATATCTTTGCACATCGCCACATCTTAAAATTGGGACGTGACATGCAATCAAAATGACTGTGGGACTATGGCAGCAGTGACCTGGTTGGCGAAAACCTTCCATTGACTCTTTCTGGTAAGTTCAAGAAAGTGCCAGCATCAAAGGGTTTTAAGTTCAATGAAAATAAGTAATTAATCCTTCTGAGCCTCCACGTCTTCATTTGTGAAATGGGAATCACAGTGGCACCTACGTGACGCAATTCCTGGCAGAGTGCAAGGAGATTGTGTCTGTGCAGCGCTCAGCAAAGTGGTGGCCACAGAGGGGCACTCGGGATCATGGCCGGTGTGCGGTTGCTGTCATTGCTATTGTTACTGCACCACACTGCACCTTCAGAACTTCCCCCAGTAGATCCCTCAGCCCCTGAATTCTAGTAAAGAGAGAACGCACGGGGGGCACGGCGCTGCTTACGTGCCCACTGAGCGTGCATCCCCCCACACGCAGTGGGAAAGTGGAACCAAGAGATCTGCGTGCACTGGCCCCACCCACGCTTTCCAGTGCCAGCTCCTCCTCCCTCTGAGCCATCTGCCCCTGCTCCTGGTTCCCTTCCCTCCTGATGGAGAAAACGAAATACCGAAATACCGACTGAAGAGAACAGACTGAGCAAATGCACCGCGGAGGGGAGGTGGGGTTGCAGAAGGTCCTGTTGGCTCCTTGGCCCGATTTGTTGTTTGGAACGGTCCCACTAGTCCTGTAGGAAGACTGTGCCCACCCAAAAGTTATCTCTCTGAGGTGACAATGGCTCCTGTCTACAAAGTAGGGAGAGTAGAGCACAAATACTGACTCCTTTAAAAGAGGCAAAAAGTCATGGAATGATGGCCAGGCTTCTTAGGGTACCTTGGCTTCCAAACTGTCACTTGGGGTACCCTTGGAGCATGGTACGCTTTTGGCATCAGAAAATGGAGAAGACTGGAAGCTGGAAAAATACGTTAGAGTACAGAGAATTTGGGGAGTTCACAATGCGCCAATTCATTCATGCGCTCGCTCACTTCATTCATGTCATACTCACTGAGCTCACATTATTATATCGGGATTTGGCCTTGCAGAAGCAAAGGTGGTGTCAACCGCGACATGGAATAGAAGATCAAAAACACCAACCCGGCCAATCTGTGAAATGGAGTGAAAGAATTACCACTCTGTTTATTTGACTTCTCAATGCGCTTTTCTTTCTCTTTCTGCCTTGGTCCATGTGGTAACCAGATGTAGCTGGCAGGTAAGTGCGGATCTCTATTTTACAGAGGAATAAGAAACAAGTCCTGGGGTCCTCCCCACATGTGCTGCAGGGCTGCACTCGGTTAGCGTCCCCCCAGCTGGGGCACGCAGACTTCTAGTAGGTCTAAGCGTCTCCCTAGGCAGCCTGCTGGCATTTCACCCCTGCCTCTTTGTTTCAAAGGTGAGGCAGTGGTTAGGATTTCAACATGGAAAGCCGGTTGTTCTGAGAGGATGGGAAGGCAGGGACCCTGGAACAGCTGTGAGTGCCAGGTTCCACCCACAGAAATTTGTAGGACAACCTATGCGTGCCAGCACTGGCCGGGCAGGGAGCGGTGAAGGGCGGGCACAGAGCTGAATACACCTTGGTCCCTGCCTTCAGGGAGCTTCCTGTTTAGAAAAGGGATGAGGCGTGTGAACAATTAGCTGTACCGGGACGTCAAATGGTGACAGGGTAGAATACTATTGCTAGGAGCGTGCTGAGAAGGGCAAAGCAGGAGGGTGTCATCGCTCACTCCCAGGGGTGCTGCAGGTGCCACGGAGGCGAGGCAGTGGGCCTGGAGGCTTCGGGAGGCAGAGGAGGGGGAGAGTTAGTGCAGCTAGGGTGGGCATAGGCTGGGGGCACATGGAGGCCCAGGAGGCGGAGGGGACCAACTGCCTCGGAAGGGCCGGGCTGCCTTCAGTAGGCAGCGGGAGCGGGTGACACGAGGCAACGTGCAGGATGGCCTGCGGGTGGGTGGGCTGAGAGCCGCCGCGGGCGTCTAGCCAGGGAGGAGGCCTGAACTCGGGCAAGAGGGTAGGAAGAGGACACATCTGTGACAGCTGGAGAGGGCGGAGGACAGGGAGGTCAAGAATGGTGCCGCATCCCAGCTGGTGTGTCCTGGGCAAAAGTGTCCCGGGGGAGCAGCCACCGAGTCAAGGCCAGGCCCTGTCAGGAGCAGGTTGCTCCAGGTGACTTTCAGAGGTTTCAATAAAACAATGAAAAATAATTTGGAGGACAATTTGTGTCTCTGATAACCGTCTGACCTGTATTGGGCTCAGCGGAAGCCCAGAGGCTCTGAGGTAATTAGAACAGTTTGGGCCACGACTGCCTGTCACGTGGAAACCAGGAAGCTGGGAAGCATCCTCTGAGGGCAGGGGACCTGGCCGCGTTTCCCTCTCAGCATCAGGTATACTCGAGTTGGGCTTGACCTTGGGGCCTGGGAGCAGGGCCCCCTTCCCCGCTCTCCTCTCCTCATGGCTCTGCTAGCTGCCTTGCAGAGTTTTCTTTTCAAGGATGGGCTTGATCCCAGAACCCTTTCCAGAGCCACGAGACCCACAGGTAGCGGGGCTGGCTGGGCGGGGCACCGTGGCGTCTGTGAGGTGACTGCCTGCTTCCCCAAAGGCGGAAGTTGACTGTCTGCTCCTCCACTCAGCAACCCTGGGGAGTCTGCCTTGGAAAGCCAATGATTCTGTTTGTCCCTTGAGTTTCCTGGCACAACCTTCCTGAGCAAGAAACACCCCGGGCTCTGGAGGCAGATGCTCAGAGGGGCTGATTTCAGCATTCCAGAAGGGCCTGTCTCCCCTTTCCCCCTCTCTGGCTGCTGTGGGGTGGAGCGGCTCCAGGTCGTAGGGTGAGAGCAGCCATCTCCCACGCCCTTGAGCTCCTTGCCGATGCTGTGCTTGAAAAACTGTGGTGGAGCCAGCCACCAGCCCTCTGGCAGGAGGTATTTTTACCTGTCTGCCTCCTAGTCGCACTATTTTTTTCTCCTTTGAAGAAGATTCGCAGTTCACTCGCTCAGTCCTGCCTCTCTCGCATGAGCTATTCTGAGCTGGAAGCAGCATCTGTTGCTAAGTGACGAGCTGGCACCTAGGGCTTGCTCGGCACTCGAGCCCCTGTGCGTTGCGCTTTCGGTAATTGAGGCGTTCCTTTCAGAGTACCATGCGACTTCGGCACTGTCGCGCCGCTCGAGGAAGCAGCTCTCCAGCCCACCGCAGCTACTGCAGGGGGATGACTAGAGTGCGGCTGGGCTGGTTGTTAACACAACCCCACGATGCCCCAGCGGGGGGTGGCAGGACAGATAGGGCGCAGAACCTGCTGCTCCTGGTGCCTGGGACAGAACGTGCCACGTAGGAGGGGCTCCCGCTGGATAAATGCTAAAGCTGAAAGGGGCCTTGGAGACTGTTCACACCAACCCATTTCACACACAGGGAAACTGAGGCCCAGGGAGGTCAGGGCAGTGGCATCAGGTTGCACAGTTGGTCAGGAGCAGTACTTGGCCTCCTGATGCCTGGATCCTGACTGGCTTCGCCCGGTGCAGAGGCAGAGGAGTCACTCCTCTCTGCGTCCTTTGGTCTCAGTGTTTGTCCCAGGCAGTGCTTTGGGATCATTGGCTGGGAACACTTTGGATCCCTGGGGCCCTGGGCTGAAAGCTACCCTTTCCCCAGTACCTGGACTTTGGGTTTCAGGGAACTGGAGTGAGGGAGGAAGGGTTGTTCCAAGTTGCTGCCTGCACCTCGCCTTTAAAAAGTCTTTTGGCCTGGAGAATGCAGTGAGCACAGGAGGGGAGACTTGAGTGCTGATACCTGTGTGGCCTGAGCCACGCCTTGTGCCGCCCTGGCCTCAGCCACCCCCATCTGCAACCTAGAGCTGCCAGCTCGCTTCCCCGGGCCGGGCGTGCACGGAGTGAGCGCACAGGAAGAGGCACCGTTTGCGAGCACCCCCTGGCTGCGGCTCAGTTCTCAGACCAGTGCGCCCTATCCTCCTTGCAGCACCCAGAGGTGGGCGCTGTTGGCATCCTCCTTTGTCAGACGAGGAAACTGAAGCTCAGCGAGGTGAGGAAACTTGCCCTGGCCACGCAGTTGGTACACAGTGAACCTGGGATTTGAACCCTAGCCATGTGATTTCTGAGCAGTATCACCACCCCATATTGTACCAGTAGAGCATGTAAAAATGTTTTTTTAAATGGTTTCAAACTATTACAAGTACAGCCTATATTTTTAGTAATAATAGCAATGCTAAACTTTTAATACAAGGCCTTGTTTTTGTTAGTAATAATATTGCTGATCTTTTGAACTCAAGCTTGGAGCTGTGGGGCTCTTGCCTGGCTTCCTTAGACAGTGGGGTGGGATGAGTGTTAGGACTTTTAGGGCGCTACCCAGCAGCCTTGAGAGGTTGCCTGTTGTTGCTAACAAAAGTGGGTTCTCCTGAGATGGTGCAAAATACTTTCTCTACTTCCCGCCTCTACTCCTGCTGTGAACTCGCTTTGGCCCTTCCTGAGGAGAAGTGGAATTTGTGGGACCAAATGTAAACACGGGACTTGCATAATTTGAAGTGTGCAAAGGTAAACATCACAAGGCTTCCACGCAGCCGCTGCCGTTCGGATCCTTCCCGCGTGCCGAGCTCTGCGCTGGGCGCTCCATATGCAGCCACTCGTTGCATCGTCACAGCGGCCCTCCCTGGGAGATGGGGACTGTCATTAAACAGATCCTTTTACCCGGGAGGAAACTGATGCGTGCATAGTTAAAGATCTTGTCCAAGAGCACACAGCCAGTGTGTGGCCAGGTCCTCGGTGGCTGCCCCTCACTCAGAGCCCTCCCCGCTCTCCCCAGCCCTCTCCCCACCCCACCTCCTCTGGCCACCTTGCTGTTCCTGAAATTCCCAACGCTTCTTCCTTTTGGGGAGTTTTGTGTCTGGTGTCTCCTCTGTCAATGGCTTCTCTCAAATGGCATTCAGGTCTCTGCTCAATGTCACCTCAGAGACACCTTCCCTGACTTCCCCCTGCCCGCCCACCTGGCATAAAAGAGCCACCTGCCAGCTTGCTGTGACCTTCCACTGGCCATTACATGACACATCCATTTCTTCAGTATCTGGCCCTTCCATGCAACACGCGAACTCCACGAGAGGAGGCACCTGGCCTGTTTTGTTCTGTGCTGTATTCCTTGCTCGCACCTAGAACAGAGCTGTGTGCGGGCGGCACTCAGGAAATGCCTGTCAGGTGAGGGAGTGCGTGAGTGGATGAATTAAATGGGAACCCTCAAACCCAGGCCTGTCTGACTTCGAGGCCCATGCCTCATGCCCCCATGCCCAGCTTCTCCCTCCGTACCCCCTGCTTACTGAGTCTGACTCAGTCTCCCCAGGCAAGACTGGTCAGGGTGTCAGGAGAACCTATAGCTTTGGGCACTTCACTTCCTCTCTCTGGGCCTCAATTTCCTTGAGTGTAAAATGGGAATGTCGAGCAGGGCGATTGCTAGGGTCCTCCAGCCTTAATTTCTAAGAGTCTGACCTTGCTGTCACTGGAGCATGTTCACTGGGCACAGGTTCCAGTCGTGACCGTAGCTCAGCCCAATGCCTCAGCTTGCAGATTTGGACTAGCACGCGGCATCCTGCAAACCCGATGGCACAGGGAGTCCTCTGGTCCCATCCTGTGATGCAGGATGCTCATGTGTGTCAGAGACATCCTGGGAAGAAGGAGGAAGCTCATACTGAGCCGATGCCCTGCGGCTGCTGTGACGCTGCTGTGGTCATCCTTCCCCGGCCTCACCGGAACGTGCTAACTTTTGTCATCGGGTCTTCCCAGTTTAAAAAGGTGTTTTTTCCTCCCAGCCCTTTCTCATGGTGCTGACTGGAGCTGCCACTCGCTAGGCTATTTAAGGAGAAATATGGGCTCCATTTGGTCAGCATCAAGATGAATTCGGCAGCCTTGCAGGAATCCCCCTTGGTTTTCTCCAGTTGTGCTCGATGATCGGTAAATCATACCTAATGCGTTGCAGATTGTTCTGATCAAATCCCACTGCAGGCAGAGTAGCTGGAGGGAGGCTCTGAGCCAAGGCACCCTAGTGATTGCAGTCTCCAGAGGGACCCCAGCCCTAATCCCCAGCTCTAATCTTCAACGAAATCTGTTGATGTAAGCTGTAGGGAAGGCGGAGGTGTCTAGACAGGTAGCCATTCCTCCAATTGAGCACCCTGGGGACTGGGACCTGCTGAGGCGGGGAGGGGGCTTATCTGTCAGCCCAGGGAAGGACACAAGCCTCCCCATTGCATAACTCCCTGGGGCCACCCTTCACTTGTGTAGTGTGGGCGCCATAGCAGCCCCGGGGAGGCTGAGGGCTGAAAGTTCCACAGACACACAAGGACCACCCTTGGGGCACCCTCCAGGACACAGTGGGATGTTAGCTGGCTCATTGTGAAGTGAGTCCCAACAGAGACTCTTATCCCAAGAGAGCTTTTTGTAGGGAATTCTGTGGTCTTTTAGTCAGGCTAGCTCTGTCCTAGTTACTCCAAAGCCCAAGATCCTAACTGTTCCTCGGGTGGGAAGAGGCAGTCACTAAAGACTCACTGTCTCCCTCTAACGAGGAGGGGAGGTGTTACCCACTAATGTGGTCCAAGGCCTGGCCTGGGGAGGGCTGGCCAACTCCACAAGGCTGCATGGACAGTTGTTCCCATCTGCCAGGCCTCCCAGCTTCATTACATGGGCAACACCATCTGGCTGGCAGGTCCCCTGGAAGGTTGGGCCTTTGCTGGAGTCAGGCAGGAGACTGGGTCAAGGACAGCAGGAAGGGCAGCCTGTGCCCTTCTGCTGCACAGCGACCTTGCCTGTGCCGTTCAGGTGGTACTTGCGTCCGAGGAGAACAAACCGAGCCCGGCTTGCAGAGACAGCCGCTCCCTTAATAAAGGAATTACAGAGCTGGGTAGCTTACATCCCTAGAAAGATGCAGGGCAACTGTGGGCCGGGGGTGTGCGTGTGTTTAATTTTAAATCCTCCAACCTCCCCTTAATGAGGAAGTGCCTTGAAATGTAACGGAATGTTGGGATTCTTCAAAGGATGCATTTTCTTGGTGCTTTATTTCTTTAAGGGAAAGCATGAAAGACAAATGAGGGCTGGCAGGCTCAGAGAGGGTTTGCCTCCCCCGCTCATGTTGTGCAGACATTATCTGCTGTAAAACTGTCGCTGAAGGATGGAGAATCAGCTCTTGGCTGCAGTGGCCCTCAGATAATGTCAATGCTGAGCAATGGCCCAGGATTTGTTGGCACTGAGCAAACACCTCTCGGGCTCTGGTGCCAGAATCCTTAACTGTGCCTGGTCAGCTGCTCCTGCCAGGGGAACGGGGGCCATAGGCACTGGTGTCCAGGGGCCCCACGGTGAGGACTCCAGAGGCTGTTTTTTTTTTTTTTTGCAAATATTAATGTCCTTTTGAATAGCTTGGGGATCCTGTAAAAAAAGAGAGAATGATTCAGTAGGTCTGGAATGGGCCCAAGATTCTACATTTCTGATAAGCTCCCGATGATGCTACTGGAACAAGAACTGCATTTTGAATAAAAAGACCCTGGAGAAGGCGGACACTGGCTTCCCTGGCTCCCGCCAGGTAATTTTGGCTCAATAGAACACAAGAGGGCTAGGTCTTGGCCACGACCTTGGCTACCCTGGAAGGGGAAGGCTGTGGGCACCTCCACAGGGTCTTGAGCACTCCAGGCCCTGCAATATGAAAGAGAGAAATGTCATCATGGATAACCCTTTACTTGGGTTTGGTGTATGGTTTTGCCTATTTTGTCCTCTTTGGTTTACCTTCTAATGGGAAGGCCTGTGGGAAAACGGAGTTTGAGCTCCTCTGTGGGCACTTCCTGACGGGGAGAGAAGGCAGGCTCGTAATTTGAGGCCTCTGCCCAGCCTCAAAGTGTGTGGGGGAAGTTGATTTGGGCTGTGTCCACCTCCCTGGAGTGGTCAGCTAATCCTGTCCTCCTCGCCTGGATTCACAGGTCTCTGGATGAGAAGGAGCTGACAGCAGCTGAGTGCCACCTTCTCTGCGTGCTGGGGAGCAGGGCTGCACGGCCCAAGTGGCATCAATGCCTAAGAACAGCAAGGTGACCCAGCGTGAGCACAGCGGCGAGCATGTCACTGAGTCAGTGGCCGACCTGCTGGCCCTGGAGGAGCCCGTGGACTATAAGCAGAGCGTGCTGAATGTGGCTGGAGAGGCAGGCAGCAAGCAGAAGGCGGTGGAGGAGGAGCTGGACGCAGAGGACCGGCCAGCCTGGAACAGCAAGCTGCAGTACATCCTGGCCCAGATCGGCTTCTCCGTGGGCCTCGGCAACATCTGGAGGTTCCCCTACCTGTGCCAGAAAAATGGAGGAGGTAAGAGGCAGCCCTGCCTGCACCAGGGTGCCCTGCAAGTGGGTGCACTGAAGGGTGAAAAAGAACACCCCTTTTGCAGAGGCAGAACTAGGGCCCTCAGAGGTTGGAGCTCAGGATTCCAGAGTAAGACTCCCCAGGAATAGCTGTAGTGATGCTAATGGCTGTCAGAAGACTGTAAGGCATGATGGTAAGAAGGTGGGCTCTGGTCCCAGACCGCCTGGGTTCAGACCCAGTCCCTGCTGAGACCTGTGCAAATTGCTTGACTTTTCTATGCCTCTCCTGCAAAATGGGGATGGTGTAGTTCCTGCCTCAGAGGATAGCTGGGCGGATTATATAGCCTTACATGCAGCATACATAACACGCCTGACACATGGTAAAGAGCACTTATTGGCCATTGTTACTACACACTTACCAGGTGCTAGTCCCTGTTTTATGGGCTTAATGGATATTAGGCTTAAATGCCTGAAACTGCTGATATTTGAGCATCTTGGAGCAAACAGAGTACCAATTTTGTACAATGCGACCATTGAATTTTCCCAACAGCCTCACTCCTTAAGTGAGGAAGGAGTTATTATCATCCTTATTTTAGAGACTGCAAAATGGAGGTATAGATTATTTAGGTATCTTGTGATTAAAGTTACCGCTAACGGTAAGGTCAGGGTTCAAACCTGGACAGCCTGGCCCCAGAGCCTGGCACTTAAACACCACTCCTACTGCCTCCCAGGCAGGGGGGGCCCTCACGCTGCCCTCTGTGTTTGAATCCTTGTGAATCTCCAGTATCAAACCACTAGCACCACTTTCAGCCCCAGCTGGGGAGAAGCCTCCAGGCATTGTCTCCCTGGCACCTCTGAGGTAGGCTGGGATTTTCCAAAGGCAGTTTGCTCTGAAACCAAGGGACACTAACTGAAAATAAACAAAGAAAACCCCAACAGGCTGGAAACAATGATGCTCCCAAGCCTAGATCCCTGGTCCTGAGAAAGTCACACAGAAAGTGCTCTTACGCTCCTGAGTCCCTGTGCCCTGGGACTGCACACTCCGGCCTGTTGGCTGGCCGCAGCTTTGCAGCCATTTCAGCCTAGCTCCTTCTCTCCCGGCTCCATGGGACTCTCGCCACGTAGCCTCTCCCAAGATGCAGCCTCCTTCAGGTATGTTCCTCTTCTCTCCAGGACACCTCTTTGCCTGGTTCAAAAGGCCACGCCTGGCCGGGAGCTTCTCTTCCTTTCCAGTTTCTACTGAAGGGCAGGGAGCAAGAATCTCCTGAGCCTGTGTGTTTCAGTTAAGCTGGAGGCTTCTGTCTCCCTACCATAGCACAGTATATTCACAACATGGTCTCCTTGCTTGAAAGATCTTTTTTTAACTGTCAATCAGAGCTTTGGTCTGCATGGCATGGTCACTGAGTTGGTACAAGACCAGCCCAAAGCAAAGATATAAATACAAGTTTGTGGTTTCTTTATGCCTTGTGAAATGTTGAGAACAGTTCCAAGGCACCCAAAACAACTTCAGAGGACATGTGGCATTTGGGAGTTTCACTGGGAACCTCTACCTTTGTCCCTTCTGGCTTAGATGATCCGTTCTGCCTGGGCGCTTGGTGCCGAATCACAGAGTCCCTTTCTCTGTCACACACACACACCCACTCACACTCACACCCAGGGCAGTGTTCCTGCCACGTCTGCCCATTCGCAGACAGTCACCATCGCACCAGATGGAAGCTCCCCCAGAAGGAAAGTGTTGTCAGCCCTTAGGGTTCTGAGCTCTCCATGCCGCGTTCCTGCCTTCATTTTCCCATCCTCTCTGATCCCTGCAATCCCTTTGTATCTCTGCCTTTAACTGTCCTGTATAGTACAGGTTTTATAGTAAGTCATCTTAAATACTTTTTGGAAGGAGGCAGATTATCACAGGAAGGAGACAGAGAGTTGATTCTATGTGCTTTTGAGCCATGGGTGATCCAGTGGAACTTTGCTTAATTCTGAATGGAAACTCTGGAACTCTCCTTAGCTCCACTGGATGCTGATAGTTTCTTCATTCTGTATTCTCTCAGTTTGCCTTTTTTTCTGTTTATTTTTATGGGAAAGAGGCAAATGTTCATCAAGTGCTTACATGGGTAAGTAACTCATTTAATCTTCACAGCAGTCCTTCACAGCAGTGCCATCGGTATAGGGTTGAAGCTTATGAAATGGCCATTTTTGTAAGTCAACAACGATAACTATCAGAAATTTCATACCTAATATTTTCATTCTCTTTACACAAATGACAAAATAGCAGCACAGAGAGATCAAGTAATTTGCCCAAAATCATACAGTAAGTGGCAGAGCCAGGATTCTAACTCAGGAGGACTGACTCCAGATTTTGGAGCTCAGCTCCTATTCAATCTGTATCTCAACAGGCTGAGGCCCAGGTGGTCTTTTAAACCTCAGGGATAACATTGGGGTTTGCCAGAAGTGAGGCTCAGACTGTTGACTGAGACAGACTATTAGAGATCCAGGGGACCCCAGCAACCCTGGACTATACTCCCCTAGGGCTGTGTTCCACTGCATTTCCTAACTCCCTGAACGGTGCTCCCAGCTGTTCAGCTGAATGACCTGGGACTCCTGAAAGCCACAGAAATATCAAAGGAAATCCAATTGTGTCCCCAAGTTGTATCTTCTAAGGTGGAAGGGGGTGTGGGCACATTTCCAAATCATTTCAACAAAGATTGATATGAAAAAGTACCTCTGATTAACCACAGATCCTGCCTGCCTTGACTGTAGCCCCTTGAGCACTCTGGTTAGCTTGGCCATGGTGCGGTAGAGCTAAGCCAGGTCAGTGCCCTGCAGCCTGGCTGAGGTGGACAGGGCCTCGGTGGCGGGGGGCCGGTGCCCAGTCTTTTTCTACAATCACTCTTTGATAGCACTCACCTGTAGGCTCTCTCTGGTTCTTTGCGGAGAGAAGAGAAGCATCCATAGACGATGCCGGTGAAATCTCTCTCCTGGCACATCTTGCCCCACCCAAAGACACCAGGGCAAAATACGAAACCAGCAAGGCCATGAATCCCTCTGCCTTCCTGCAGCAAATCACTTCTCTCTTCTTCCATTTCCTTGCACCCAAGACCAACAGTCTGGAGACCATTTCCCTGCACCCAAGACGAAGAGTCAAGACCTGGGGCCTCAGCGTGATGGTCCTTTAGGCCCTCCCTCCTCTGAGATCCATGATGGGGCTGCTTGTTGGTGACCAGTTGAATTTATGTGTGCATGTGTGTGTGTAATGAATTAAATGCCGTTACATCAGGCTCAGTGGGTTGCCTCACCAGAAAGCTTTCCTGATTAGCTGCATTAGACCCCGGCCCTCCCTCAGCATGTACGTGCTCACGTGGCCCGTGTGACTAGTCCGTGGGGTGTGTGCACACACACAAATGCTGACATTGCTCATGTGAGTCTGAGACCTGCCTCCCTGGTGAATGGGTCCCAGGAGATGTCTGTGCCTTCTGCTACTCCACCATCCCCTGCTGCCCATGCCTGGGACAGAGTAGACCCTCCTTAAACAGCGAATTGTTACCAAGTGCCAGGTTTGTGCCCAGGAGATGCCTGGTCTCCAGTGTTCATTGGCAGACTGGGCACACGGTGGGCAGCACGTGGGATGTTATGGTATGGGGGGGCAGAGCAGTGTGGCTGGGGGCTTCTGAAGATTCCTCGCTTGCAAGGCTTGGTCTGGGGGTGCTGGGTGACCATCGGGGCCCTGGTGACCCGGGCTGGCCTGACATTGTTTGACAGGCAGGCAGGGCCTCGCTAATAGGACTAGGTTGTTGGCACAGCTGTCGGCGGGATGCACTCGTCTGTGTCCGGATGTGGTGTTAATTCTCTTGCTAAATGCCCTGTCACTTGGAATCGAGATTGTGTCTGCAGTGAGGCCCAGGACAGCGAGATTAATTTATCATCTGGAATCTTTGGCGAGATCCATTCTGTCCTTTATGATCCTCCTTGGCTACGCTTTCCTGAACTGCTAATTTCTCTCCCATTCACCCTGGTTAGCAGCTGTAGATTAATGGTGAAGTTGGTCAGACCTTCTCTCCCTGGCAAGCGTCCAAGCCCCGCTTCCCTGGAGCTGCCCAGAGTGCGGTGTCAGCATCTATCTTGGGCGCAGGGAAGGCACACCCAGTGGGCCCCGTGCCGTCTGGGGCTGCTTCTCTGTGGGCGGGAGGGTGTGAACAGGTGTCCACAGAGGACCTCATAAGGTGATTGTGTGTGTCTGCGTGTGTGGCGGTGTGGTGTCTCTCTGAGCCCAGCCTCGTGAGTGGCAGACATCGACAGACATGTGGCTCCTCCCTGTGCGTTTTCAGGTCTGGGGAGTCAAGGGGCAGAAGGAGGGTCTGGGCATGCCGGTCCGTGGCAGGTCACACCTGGGTCAGACCATTCACGGAGGAACACTGGGTCTGGCCTGAGACGGGAGGCCGCGGCTGCCACCCCTTCCCTCGCCCAGTTGCTATGCTCTAGACACCCTCTGACTCCCTCCCCCTCCCCACAGGTGCCTACCTGGTGCCCTACCTGGTGCTGCTGATCATCATTGGGATCCCACTCTTCTTCCTGGAGCTGGCCGTGGGCCAGAGGATCCGCCGCGGCAGCATCGGTGTGTGGCACTACGTGTGCCCCCGCCTGGGTGGCATCGGCTTCTCCAGCTGCATAGTGAGTCGAGGGCTGGGGGCAGGCACTGAGCGGGAGGCAGGGGGGCTGCTCTTGGGTGCTGGGGAGGAGGTCACCGAGTTCACAGACCAGAGTCTGGGGCCAGAACAGGGCAGAACGGGGATCTTCGACATGAGAATTGCTTCCAGCTTGTGTCTCGGGACCACAGTGCACATATTTCCTGAACTGAAAGCTGACCGCACAGCCTGCAACGGCATGTGATATTTGCAGCTCGTGCTAAGGAGGAAAAGCTGGGACATCTCAGCCAGATTTCTCTGGGGACATACAGGCTATGCCAAATACCCCTCTCTGCTTACCAGCCCAGCAGCTCCCCACGAGGGCGGTCCTTCCTCTCTCCTTGGTCAAAGAATATTTTAATTGGGTGAGTGGGTCACTCAGAAAAAGGCAGACCTGGGGCTCAGTGTCTCCTTGTCATTTTGCCGGGACGATGAGCACAGTTGGAGGACTCAAACAGGAACCTTGTGGTCGACCCAGGACGAGTGAGTCTTTGGAACAGTGGGAAACAGGGAGACCTGGGATGAGGAACTCCATGAGAGCTGCAGGCTTGTCCCCAAGGCCGCAGATGAGGCTCTGCACAGAACTCTAGGTGAGGAAACTAAGGGCGTAGCCCACAGGTGCCCATGTTCACACCAGGGATAAAATCTGGAATGCGCTTCTGGAAAGGACTAAAGCATTCTCCTAGGCCTGGCAGCAGGAACAGCCCAAACCCGCCTCAGGCAGAGACTGGGAGAGGGCCCGTGCAGCCCTGGCCACGTGTGCATACGCAGGAGTGTGTGTGTGGTCTCCCACTTGGACGAGAGCACCTAAGTAAAAGTAGGTGTCTCTCTGTCTATATTCCTGCAAAGCTCTGCTCTATGAGTGTCTGACAGGTGTTCAAGTGAGATTGATTGACCAGTGTCTACCAAAGCTGGAGACAGCCAGACCCCTGGAAGGGAACCCTCAACATCCAGAGTGGCTGCAGCAGATCCCTGCCTGCAAAAGCATTGCTTTCAAAGAAAGCCCATAGACCCTCGGTCAGATTCCACATACTCCTATTTTAAATAAAATTCTACCAAGGTTAGTTACTGTGTTTCCAAGAAATGAAAAGTGACATCTTTCTAGAGACAGGCTGCTAACAGCACCAGAGAGAGAGTAGAATCCCTGAGAGAAGAGAGGACACAGGGGACCAATCAGAAGCATCCACAAAATCTCAAAAGCGCAGCGGTCTGGGGGCCCAAGCCGTGCAGGGGCCAAAGCTGTGCCTGCCTCCGCAGCCCTGCAGGGCACCCCTGTGATTAGGAGCCCGAGTCATCCGGAAATGATGGGGAAGTGCTTTGAGTATCTCAGAAGAGTTCAAACTGGAAAAGATTAACATTTTAAGAGTTTGTTGCTTAAAGGAGAGAACTTTAATATCTGAAAAATTCCTTTGTGGATTCCCTGAATACCAGATGAATGGAGGACTGGAAGGAGGCCCTCCACTGCCCACATCTCATCCCTCCTCTTCCTCCTTCAAGGCTGTGCTGCTCTATTCTTTGTCATCTCTGGTGCTCCCGGGCCTTGGTTGGAGTGTGGGGGTGGGGTGGAGTGTGGGGGTGGGGTTCAGCCTCTGAGACCCCTGCACGGGTCCTTGTCCTCAGGTCTGCCTCTTCGTGGGGCTGTATTATAATGTGATCATCGGATGGAGCATCTTCTACTTCTTCCAGTCCTTTCAGTACCCGCTGCCCTGGAGCGAATGTCCTGTCATCAGGAATGGGACCGTGGCAGGCAAGTATGGAGCCCCAGCTGGGGACGCCCGGCTAGCCCTTGTGCCGGGAAGGGGTCTATCAGGCGTGATGCACAGACTTGGGACTTCATTGACTTGTGTTGCCTTAACATCTCTGATCCTCATTTCCTCTTCCTCAGTGTGATGATTCCCCAGTGTGAATTATCTTTTTCTGGCTTATTTCTTATGGGGATTGAGTAAAATAATCAGAATAGGTAAAACTCTGGAAGTTGTGACTTTCGTTTGGTCGTTATGAATTACTTCTGTGTTATTCTAACAACAATTTTCATGTACATCCCAGTCCTATAAAGGGCTGGATGATTATCCCACTTCACGAATGGGAAAACTGAAGGGCCCAGAAGTGACTTTCCCATGTTCACACCACCGTTTAGCCAATGATCCGGGATGAGAGCCCAGGTCTCCAGCTCCCAGCTCAGGGCCTTCCCCAAGAAACATTAGACCAGTTCACCCCAACCCTTCCTACCTTCCATGGAAGACATGGGCAGCGGTGGCATGGGTGGGAATTCAGCCAGGTCGGTGTGTCCTGAAGCCCCCCCGGCCCATCAGGAGACCAGGATTCCCCAGGGCCTGCCAGAGCACGGCTAACCCAGAACGAGCACGGCCCCTCCCGGCTGCCCGTCCTCAGCCTCCCCTTCACTCGCTGCTGCCCTGAGTGGGGGCCAGCAGAGAAAGTGTCCCCCCGGGTCCTGCCACAGGGGCCCTGTAGCCTTTGCTGCTGTTTCAGTGGTGGAGCCAGAGTGCGAAAAGAGCTCAGCCACCACCTACTTCTGGTACCGAGAGGCCTTGGACATCTCTGACTCCATCTCGGAGAGTGGGGGCCTCAACTGGAAGATGACCCTGTGCCTCCTCGTGGCCTGGAGCATCGTGGGCATGGCTGTCGTCAAGGGCATCCAGTCTTCGGGGAAGGTGAGTGGCGGGGCCAACCGAGACCCAAACAGGGGGCAGCAGACAGACAGAGAGGGCAGAGAATCCCGGGTCACCCCCACACAGGGTCCTTCAGATGGGCTCGGGCTCGGGAGGGCTCCAGATAGGACACAGGCCCCCAGAGGCCGGGGTGGGAGTCTGATCCCCGACCCGCGGCCACCTCCATGCCCGGATAGCTCAGGCCTGCCCTGCAAACATTAAAGTGTTAACCCAGGGACATCTGCCTAGATTCTGGCCCCTCAGGTTCGCAAGCAAAAGCCCTAGACGAGCCTGCTCTAAGAAATTTTTGGTGAAAACCGACAGCTTTCCATGCCTCCAGCTAAAGGGTCCTATAAGCTGATGGGTGCCAGGAGTGAAGGGCACCTTGGAGGCCTCGGCGGGGGCAGCTCCACAGCAGTCTCTAAGGGGCAGACCAGCCGAGCCCCGCGCTTTTCCCCGCAGTTCAGGTCCCTTTTAAATAAGGGCCCGTTCTCGTCTGTCATATATCAGCATTCACGGCCTGCCAGGATCCGATAGCCCAATTTATTAATACTCATTTCGCAGATGAGGAAACTGAGGCCCAGAGAGGGGAAGGCGCCTCACCTAACGTCACGCAGCCAGCCGGTCTCACAGCTGGAACTAGAGCTCTGGCTGGTTGAGGCTCCCGGTTCCTTAGCGGACGTGATAAGCGAGGAAGCTAAGCTCTAGAGAGGTAGTCGCCCAGCTGCCACCCTCGCCTCTCCAGAGGCCCGAATGACAGCTGATGCTTCACGGCACTTCTCGGGTACCGCCGCCTGTGTGAACACACTTGGTTCACAACAGCCTTACGGACTGGGAATTATTACACCCATTTTGGAGGTGAGCAGATAGAGGCACGTGGAGATTAAGTGAAGCGCCTGGGGTCACATGGCGGCTAAATGGTAGAGCCAGGATGAGAAGGCAGGCGGTGTGGCTCCGGGCATGCGCTCTCTTGACCTTTACGGCATTCTGCCCAAACAGCCCTCGATTTGTTTCAGTGCAGCAGACATTCCGTGAGCATCTCCTTTGTGTGAGGCTCTGTACCAGGCATGCAGGGATGTAGAGACGTGCAGGAAACGTGTATTCTAGAAAACAGTACATGCTTTATAATCGCTAGGGGCTAGGTCCTTTGTCACTTCTTTTCTGCTTGGAAGCCATGTCTATAACCTCCTGGATGTCTTGTGTCAAAGAAGCTCTAAAGACGGGGGGGATCCTTTAGGGGTCCGCAGGAGGCATGAGACATGGGAAAATGAGGGATTGAGAGCAAAGGGCTCCCTCACCGCTTCGGCAGCCCTTGAAAGGAGAACACCAGCCCCAGGCACAGCCACGCCGACTCCAGCTTGTCCTGCTCCTGCTTCTGCCTTGGCTCAGTGCCTGACATGTGCTGGGTTTGGCCCTGTGCCCAGGGCTTCCAGGGCTCTGCTTTCTTCTGCCATCAGAGGAGGCCCATGTGCCCCAGCTATGGGTGGGGAGAGGGCTGCCAGCTGCCAAGGGGCTCTGCCTGACGGCGGGTCCCTGCGCTCTCTGCAGGTGATGTATTTCAGCTCCCTCTTCCCCTACGTGGTGCTGGCCTGCTTCCTGGTGCGGGGGCTGCTACTGCGAGGGGCGGTCGATGGCATCCTGCACATGTTCACTCCCAAGGTAAGGATTTGGGGCTCCCACATGCCAGGGGACACTGACAGGTCCACTGGACCTGGTCAGCTTCATGCAATTTAATGCACAATGAACACCTACTATGTGTTGGATATCATGTCAGGCCCGGAGGGATGCACAGGAAAGGGGGAATGGGCCCTGCCCTCAAGGTTCTAAGGAGAGGGACATCACATCAATTTGGGTGACCTTAGAAAAAGCTTCAGGGAGGAGATGACATCTGAAATGAGCCTGAAATGAGCCTAGGGAGCAGGTAGGATTGCAGTGAGCAGCCGTAGGACATTGTGATCAAAGGGAATCACACGGGCCAGGGCGCAGAAAACACTGGGCATATTTGAGGCAATGATGGGAAGTCAGGTTTGGCTGGGGCACAGGGGCAGGGAGCTTCATTCATTCATTCATTCATTCATGGGGGGTTTCATTGCATGACAGCAGGAACCAAGAAGACACCTGGGAATCCCACTTTGTACCCAAATCAGAGATGAAGTTGCTATTTTATTACAGAGAATAGACCACGTGTGTAGTGATTTTAACCTTACGGAACCCATTCACGCCTCCTCTCAATGCTCTCAGTAGCCCAGGGTGGGAGACAAGCAGGACAAGCAGGATCACCGTTCACGTTTCACAGAGGCACAGGCGCCCTGAAGATGTGCACCCAGGCTCCTTAACCATGGTCTGTCCCCACCTGTGGCCTTGCCTCTCTGTGGCCCTTCAGAGCACTGTGCACAGCTGGCACGAGTCCTTCCACAGAGGAACAAGAGATTTCCAAATGCAGATTGACATGCCCTTCAAGTTGCCCCAGGCCTTGTGCATGAGTAAGCAGCTGGTGGGACTGAGAAGTCCACCTCCGAATGCCAGCTGAGCAATGAGCAGCCATCAGGGCCTGGTGAGGCAACAGCCCACAGGCACAGGGTCAGAACTCAGCCAGGCCAGCTTGAGGTCCTCGGTGCTCATTGATGCCACCTCTCATGTGTGCATGCGTATACACACACACACACACACAGACACACACACACCCCACACTAATCCTTACTTACACAGGGAGCCCATGCAGATGACATAGGAAGAACCCAGTAGGGCCTGAAATCCCCATTCCCTCCTTCCTCCCCTGCCCTGATGCTATGAATAGGCTCCTGATAGGGGCTGGTGGCATTGGCCAGCTCACACACCACTCCATGGTCACCAGACAGGACATACACTGGCCCTTGGTGTTCTTAGAGATAACATCTGGGGTTTCTACATGAACAACCACAAAGGTCCACTTTGTGAAGCACTCAGCGAGTCTCCGGAGGCGCGAGTGTGATGCTGGGCCGGCGGCTGGACGCAGGGCTCCTGTGGACACGTGAGATCTGACGGAGAAGGAGAAAGGCAAACCTGATTGCCTTGGGGGGAAATGGCCATGAGAAGAAAGCCAACTGTTTTGAATGAATTACTTCAACTGTATTTCTAGATCACGATCAGTCCAAACTGTTCACTTGAGTCTTTCAGTCTTTCTACTTTACTGAACTTTATGAGGAAATTATCCGCTCTGGTGATGTTCATAAACGTGCGGATTCACAAAGGTCTCCAGATGGGCCCCTTGATGGTGTTAAGCGTCCCCAGGATGTAACTCCACGAGCAAGTGGAACAGATTCACCAGTCTCAACACACAAAATACTGCTCCCCACTGGCTTCAGACGCTCTTTAAAATGTCTTTTAAATTATGAAATATCTAATGCATATGAACACATATCAAATAACATAATAAGCATTCTTACGTGATAAATATTACGGATGCCATTGAAGTGCCTGTGATCCCATTGCCTTCCCTTCCCAAAGTTAAACACTGTCTTAGTCCATTCCTGCTGCCGTTACAGAAATACCTTAGAGTGAGTAATGCATAAGCAGTAGAAATGTATTGCTCACAGTTCTGGAGGCTGGGAAGTCCAAGATCAAGATGCCAGCAGATTCAGTATCTGGGGAGGGCTCTTTGTTTCAAAGACAGTACTTCCTCTCTGCATCCTCACATGGCAGAAGGGCAAGGGAGCTCCCTCAAGCCTCTTTCATAAGGGCACTGATCTCATTCCCAAAGGCCCCACCCCTTAATACTATTTCATTGGGGATTCGGTTCCAATAAATGAATTTGAGGGGGGCACCAACATTCAGAACATAGCAACCACTGTCCTGAATTTGGGATTTATCCTGCTAATACATTCTTTGAAATTTGGCATGAAATATGTGTATCCATAAATAACATTGCATTTGTGCATATTTTTAAACTTTACATAAATGGCATCATATTATATATATCCTTCTACAACTTGCTTTTATTTTTGCTTAGCATTATATTTTGAGATATACCTGTGTTGATATGCAGCGTTAGTGCATCAGTTTTCACTGCTGTGTAGTATTCCACTATAGGCCAAACTAAAGCTTGTTTATTCATTCTCTAGTTGATAATCGTTACGTTGTTTCCAGTTTTCACTTTTGCCAATAACGCTACAATAAACCTTATTACACAGCTCTTCATGTACACAAGTTTCTCTAGGGCATATATGTGTAGAAGTGGAATGGCTGTCTCAAAGGGTATGCATATCTTCAGTTTTTCTGAATGTTGGCCAAATTGGTCTCCAAACTGGTGAACATGCCCATCAGTTACATGTGAGAGTCCCAGTTGCTCCATACTTGTCAGACTTCAATTTTTGCTGATCAGATGGGTGCAAAATGGTTTATGTGCATTTTGAACAACAGGGGACACTTCTTTCTAAAACTGTTTCCTGGATGTTCAGGAAACTGTGTGAATCCACTAGCATTTGAAGAGGGCAGGGTTTTCATGAGCTGAGGCTTTGAAAAGTCAAATCCAGAAAGCCCTAGAGGAGCCAAGTTGCCAAGAATCAGCATGGCGTGGCCCCTGGCCCATGCAACTCTGACTTTCAGGTCTGGATAAAACACATGGGGCGCATTTTGAGACCTTGCCTACTTAACATGGAGCAGCTCCTGCCCTTGACCCTGGAGGGATGTTGAACAGGGAGGGCAGGCCTGAAGGGCCTCACAGGCTAAATCCTCCACCAAGGACACCCTAAACAGCCTGTGCCACTGTTTGCTTGAGGCAAGTGAGGCCAGTGGTGATGGCTGGGGTGAGGCTCCTATTTACAAATCCCTCCAAGTCATCTGCAAAAAGGGTGTGTCCGCTCTCAGAAACAATTGTCTGACAGCTCATATGTGGCAAACTAATGTTGCAGAGCTGTGACTGTTTCATCACAGAATTGGGGAGACTCGAGGGGCCGTGGGAGCCAATTCTTGTTCTTGCCCTAGAACGGTGCTGTCGGGTGATCGGTCACGCCCACAGCTGCCCAAGCTGTGCACCACTCCACTCACGTAGATCACAAAGCGAACGACATCCCCGGGGGTTACGCCACTTGGCAGCCTTGTCAGAGTCCAAGGAAGTTTTTGGCCAGGGCATCTGGGAACCCATGTGGGAGAAGCACAGGCTCTCCGTGGATTATGCTAAATGACGTGGAAGGTCCTCCCTTCCGTAAAGTCTTTCAACATCAGAAATAATCCAGGCTATCGGACCTGAACTTTCAGTCACTGTCTTTGAGCAGACAGTTACCGGATATGAGGAATGCAATACGGCCAGTATACTGTGATGACCTTCTAGCATCTTCGTTGCAACAGTAACCTGTGTTAATGGCTAATGAACTTCTGGAACTCCTTGGGCCGCTTTTCTCCTGATTACTCTTTCCATCTAGTTAAAAACCCAGGTCAGCATGAGGTACCATGCAATTACTCCTGTGATTTGTTCAACAGAAAGTGATAGATGTGGTGGGTTTTCTAACCATGAAAACTTTCAGGGAAATTACAAATGCTTCTGTCCTTTGGCCCAGCAATTCCGCTTCCACTATTTGTCCTACAGATGTATTCACACAGAAGCAAAATGATCAGTGTGCAATATTGGTCATTGCAGCATTTGTTTTAGTGGCAAAAGATTGAAAACAACCCAGATGCCCATCATTCACTTATTCATTCAGCAAACATTCATTGAACGCCATTATGTGCTGCGCACTGTTCTGGGTCCTGTTACCCAGCAGTGAACTAAGCAGACAAAGTTCCTGGCCCTCGTGGAGTTTATATTCTGGTGGAGGAGATAAGCAATATGAGATAATGTAAGGTAAAGAATTGTTACTGACCGGTGTTGCTAAGGAGAAAAATAAAGAGGAGAAAGAAGGGTTGGGCGTTTGGGAGAAGAGGTGCAATTTTAGACAGCGTGGTCCAGCAGGGCCTCACTGAGAAGTGACATGCGAGTGAAGAGCTGGAGCAGGCGAGGCGCGGGCGGTGTGGGTGGGCGGAGGCAGCGCCCTCCGTTCCAAACAGAGAGAACCGTGAGTGCAGAGGGCTTGAGACTGGACACGGCTGCCATAGTCAGGGAGGCCAGTGTGGCTGGAACAGGAGGGGAAAGGGGTAAGACATGTGGCCTGGGGCAGTGCAGAGCTCGATCGTGAGGGTCTCGTAGGCTAGGTAAAGAGTTGGACATTTTACCCTGGGTCAAACGGGAGCCATTCAGAGTTCTGAGCAGAGGAGTGACGTGATCTGACTTCTGTCTTAGGAGGATCACTCTAAGCCCCTTAGCAGGCTGCCATAGAGAATCCGAGGGTGCAAGGGCAGAACAGGGAGACCCACTAGGAGGGTCCTCCAGGTGAGAGGTGGCTGGGGTTTGAGCCCAGGTGATGGCAATGGGAGCGATGAGATAGGGTGAGATGGAAGATACCTGTCGGAGCCAGAGTCAACAGGATTCGCTCTCGGATTGGGTGTGAGACGTGTAAGGAAGAGAGGAGTGAGGGTGACTCTGAGGTCTTTCACCTGAGCAGCTAGATTGACATTATGGAGATGGAGGAGGCAGTGGGCGGAGCAGAGCTGGTGGGGAACATCAAGGTACTTGTATGGACGTGGCAAATTTAAAATGTGTAACAGATATCCAAGTGGAGATGTGGAGTAGGTACTTGGAGATGTGAATCTGGAGGTCAGGGTGGAGGTATAAATTTGGGAGTCTGGGGTGACAGAGTCTAAAGCCGTGGACTGGCTCACAATCACCTGGAGAGCGAACACAGAGAAGGGGACTGAGCTGGAGCCCTGGCATTTAGAGGGTGGGGGAGGGATAGCTGGTGAGGGAGGAGCAGACAGACAGACAGACAGACAGACATCCCAGAGGCAGAGTGGAGAAAATGCTTTAAGAAAGAGGGAATCCTCAGCCATGTCCAAAGCTACTGAGAGGTCAGGCGATAAGGACTCAGAAATGACCGATGCACTTGGTGACCTCGACAAAGGCTGTTCTGATGCGGTGCTGGGGACAAATCTAATAGGAACGGTTGAAGGGAGAATGGGAGGTAAGGAATTGGAGACAAGTGATAGAGACCACTTATTTCCAGGAGTTTTGCTGTAAAGGGAAGCAGAGAAATGAGAAATGAGGTGGTAGCTGGAGAGGGCCATGGGGGTCAAGAGTGTTACTGCAGAACTTTATATGATGATAAAAATAATCCATCACGCTCTGCGGTGGGAATGTGGAATGGTTCAGTCACTTTAGAAAACAGTCTGGCAGTTCCTCAAAAGGTTAAACAGAGTTAGCATGTGACCCAGCAATTCCACTCCTAGGCACATATCCAAGAGAACTGAAAACATATGTTCACACAAAAACTTGTGCATGAATAGCAGCATTATTCATAATAGCTGAAAAGTAGAAACAACCCAAATGTCCATCAGCTGAAGAATGGAGAAACAAATATGGTATATGCACACAACGGGATATTTTTCAGCCATAGAAAGGAATGAGTATGGATACATGCACAGCATGGAAGGCCCTTGAAAACATCACGCGGAGGGAAAGAAACCAGAGACAAAAGACCACAAATTGTATGATTCCGGTCACATGAAATACCCAGAATAGGTGAATCCATAAAGACAGGAAGTAGATTAGTGTTTGCTTAGAACTGGGCTTCTGGAGCTGTTGGGGAGACGTGGGGAACGAGGGCTAATGGGTATGGGCTTTCTTTCCGGGGTGATGAAGAGGTTTTACAATTGATTGTGGCAATGGTTGCACAACTCTGTGATATACTAAAAACTATTGAGTTGTACACTTAAAAATCCAAAGAAGAGGGTGAAATCGATGCTGTAGGAGAGGCTCCAGTGCGCGGGTGGAGGAGTTGATCTGGGGAGGGGCACACACAGTCCCATAGGAACAGGAGGGAAGGGCCCGCCATGGCACCGATGCTGGCAGATGAGTTCTCTTCTGTTGCATCATTTTTCTCAGCAAAGCAGGAAGCAAGGTGATCAGCTAAGAGTGAGAATGGAGGGGTGGGGTGGAGGTCTGAGGAGGAGTGAGTGTAAAGTAATCGTGTAAGAGATCAGGGCACGAGTGGCCAGGAGCAGCACTCAGGGCCCACCGAGGCTAGGGCTCGGGTGCGGTGAGCTCCGCCAGCACTTCAGCGACGCCAAGGTGGGCAGTTTTTCACATCTGAACATCTCTGAAAGCAGGCCGTTTCCAACAGTCATCGAGGTACGTAAACAAGCATGTGCTTGCAATGGACGGTGCTTACGTCGTGCCAAGCGCTGGTATGCACGCCTTCCTCGCCTTAGCTCATTTAAACCTCCCACCAACCTCAGAGGCAGGGACTCTTATCCTCCTTTCCCAGATGCAGAAGCTGAAACGTGGAGAAGTTGGCTAACTGCAGAGACGGGGAATGAGTGGAAGGGCAGAGGGGGCGACTTGTTGAGAGCTCTGGGACACGGTGGGTTCCCAACTCAACATGCTGAGGAAGCGTGAGGCTGGGGCCAGTGGTGGTGGCCCTGGGATGTGGAGAGCTCCATGACAACTTTGGTGTGGATGGTAGGAAAATAAAGAAGGAACATACACACACATATTCACATGTGTGTGTGCGTGTGTAATACACGCGTGTGTGTTGCTGGTAGATGCATAAAATATCACTGGCGGGGTACACAGGAAACTGATGTCAGGGTTGCATCTGGAGAAGGGGAGCCAGGTGTCTGGGATACGGGGTGAGGAAAAGGAGACGCAGGATCGAGGGTGTGTGTTTACTCCTACAGAAGAGAAATGGGAGCCCTGCAGGCTCAAAGGCCGGGTGCAGAGGTCAGTGAACTAGACCCCACAGTCAGAGCAAGGGCTTCTCAGCAGGGTGCTGAAGGTGGCCCAGCCTTGTTGCCAGAGCGTGGGCTCTGGAGCCAGACGAGCTGGTTCAGACCCCTGCTCCTCGGCTGGCAGCCCGTGGGCAAGTTCCTCGACTCTCAGGGCCTCAGTTTCCTTGGCGGCAGGATGGGGTGATGGTGATACTTCCCTCGCAGAGCTGTCGGCAGCGTGCCTAGGACCGCTCCTGGTGAGTGGAGAGCACAGGGTGAGCGTTAGCTATTATTATCCTCGTCCCTTGTGAAGGTGACACTCTTCTTGGGCAGCTGGAACCCGGCGCTCCAGTGCCATCTGGTGTCTCAAGGCCCCTCCTGGCTCCACACAGGGAGGTGCACGGCAGTGCCGAGAAGCAAGGGTGTGTGCGCCTGTCACACACCAGCCCAGGCTGGGACTCGCAGCTGCTGGCAGCATCAGAGGCATCTTCATGCCAGTGAGTCAAATGCCTAAAAACACCTTGCTCTCCTGCGTGAGGAAGTGACTCAGCCATCGTGCCAAAGAAACGGCAGGAAGCTGTTTCAGAGCCGGCTCCAGAGGAGGGCTTGAGCCTTTCCTTCGGAGGGGAAAGCCCACTGCCCATTTCTCATTTTGTGGTCACATCCTGGTGCCTGGAAGGGCCGTGGGGCTTCCTGAGTTGGGCCATAGGTTCATCCTCTGTTGGCACGTGTTGGAATTGTACACCATCACCCAAGGATCTTGCAAAGAGCCCCTTTAATGAATAATAGGCATCTCTACTGAAGGCTCCCGAATCAGTTTTCCCCCAGATTAGCGTCAGCATCTGTGGTCCCCTGCATCAGCAGGAGCACTCCTGCCGGCTGCAGGCCAGAGGGGACTGTGCCCAGGTACCGCTCACACCAGGCACTTCTCTCCACAAGGGTCAGGTCTGGCCCTCTCCGATGCTTTCCCAGGGCCTACTGATGTTAGCTTTGGCTCCATCACTTTGCTGGGTAATGGGTACATGGAAGTTCATTACATTGTCTTCACTGCCTTTGCACATTTTATAATAAATATTCCATACTTTCTAAAAATGAAAAAAGAGCAATCTTAAACAAAAAACCAAGTTTTGTTTTCATCCAAAACTGTGCATATTCCATCCTCCAAGAAATCCCCCACGTTATAGGGCCAGCTCTGATACGCTGTTTGGGATTGTGGCGTTCTTGCCGGGGTGGCTGCCTCCACATATGAAATTTGGCCCCAAACCGTGACTAGGTCAAAGAATTTATCCACATCCTTGTTTATTCTAAACCCTTTAGGTTTGAGGAGTGATGAGAATCCTAATGATGGCATGTATTTAGGTTTCACCGATGGTCTCGACCTTTTTGTAAAAATTTTAGTAATTACTGACATAGATCAAAAGAATATAGTTACCAAAAAAAGAAAGGAAGGAAGGGGGGGAGAGAGAGAGAGAGAGAGAGAGAGAGAGAGAGAGAGAGAGAGAGAGAGAGAGAGAGAAAAGAGGAAAGGAAAGGAGAAGGAGATGAAGCCAGCATTAAAATAGGCATGTCTTAGAAAGTACAAGTTTAAATCCTAAGACCATCTTCTTGTCCTAGAAGACAGAATCTTAGCCCCAAAACACTGGTACCGCTTCCCAGCCCCTTGTCTGGTCCTTTCTGCTCAGCTCACAACCTCAAGGAAAAAGGTCAGCTTTTGTCCCTCTGTCTGTCCCTCTTGCTCCCCATTCATTCCTTCTCTTCCACATGCCAGGCACTGCTCCTGCAAACATGAGCAGGAGTGGGCTCCGCCCCTAAGCACAGAGTGTTGAAGACACCCGTAAACCTGTGATGTGGGTATTGACATGGCTGTGAGCGTCCAGGCACCATGACTAGCTCAACCAGGGAAAGTCAGGAAAAGCTTCAGAAAGGAGCTGAGATTTGTGCAGGGTTTTGAGAAATAAATAGCTCACCAGGAAGTGAGTAGAAGGAAGTGAATTCCAGACAGAGGGAACAGCCCAGGCAAAGGCCTGAAATGTGAAAGAGCATGATGCTTTTGAAGAGTAGTAAGTTAACTGCATTTGAAGTATTCAGAACACAGAGAAATGGAAAAGATTTTCTAGAAGACAATGGGGGACCATCAAAGATTTTTCTGTGTTAATCTCAGCCTATCCTCTCTGACATAATCTCATGCTTCCTCGTAGTTGAAGCTCACCAAACTGCCCGGAGCCCTCCCGCTAGGTCCTCATTTCCAGCCTGAGAGAAGTCCCACGTTCCAGCAGGTTGTGGTAGGCCTGTCATGACTGACATCCCTGAACACCAGCGAAGAGCAGCCAGCATGCTATCCAGGCATAAGTCATCCCTCTGCTAATTTCTGGAGGCTTCTGGGTGGATTATTTTTTTAAAACTCACCCAAGAGAGAGGAGTTAACAAAAGTCCTTTCTCAGTGGGACTATGATTATTTTCTTTTCCTTTTCTATATCTTCATATTTCTATTAGGCATAGGGCAGGCCTGTGTTTCCTTATTCATGTGTCAAAATTGAAACAGCCCTGAAAACCAAAAGTTGGTTTTGTTTTGTTTTTTGGCTCCCTCAGAACTCATTTGAAGACAAAATGACCTGCACAGATGTGAGGCTATTTATAGTGTTTATTGGTTCACTTGGTGTGAATATTCATATTCTGCTGCAGAAATACTAATATGTTTGATTGCAGGGTGCTGCCCCAGACCCTGGGAGGGGGGAGAGTGTTTTGTAATTAATTAAGTGGCATATGCGCCATATTACCTTTCTAAAATAAAATTAGAAACAAAAGCTCAAGTCTGATCCCAGGGCTTTTAGATAAGGAAACAGGGCCCACATTACCTTGTAAAGAAGATGACATTTCATCTTACTTTAAAAACCAGACATCCACCTGTGTAAGTGTGGCAGGCCCTCAGCAGTGCAGAACAGGCCTGCCCTGTTTCTCTGATCACCTGGCTCCCATGTCCCTGCCGGCACACCTGCTATTCACAAGTTCTATCTCCAGCTCGGCTCTCTCCTCTGAACCCCAAACTCGTTTGTCCAGCTGACCACCTGACATCCCCTCTTAAATGTGTTAAAGATGCATTCAACTCAACCTTTCTAGAACTATTGTCTTGATCTTCCCTGCCCAACCCCACCAACCTGTTCTTCTCCCGCCGTTCCCATCTCCACCTGCTCAGGTAAGCTGGCCAGAAACGTGGCCGTCACCTTGGCCTCTCCCTGCCCAGCATCGGCTATCTCCAGTTCATCCCTCGGTCTCCCTGGTTTCTCCTACTAAGCTCTCTCCATCGGCACCACCCCACCGCTAGGCAAGGCCACCGTCCCTCCCGCCTGGACCCTGGAAGGTGCTTTCTCTCAGGTCCGCTGCACCCCCTCATTTCTTGTCTGATTGTGGCCCTGCTTCGCACCCCTGGGTGGTTTCTCAGACCAGGTGCTTTCTTGGGGTGGAGACGAGGATGCACACAAGCCTTCGATCTGACACCTTTCCTGTCCCGGCCTCACCTGTGCACCACCGCCTCATCCTTTCTGTTTCAGCCACCTAGCCTCTCCCATCCCTGTCACACACAGTCTTTGTCCCATCCCAAGGCCTCTGCCCGAATGCTCTTCCCTCCCCTCACAGCCTACCTTTCACCAGCTTTCAGATGTCGGCTCGGGGATCCCTTCCTCTGGGGAGCCCCCTTCAGCCTCCTGATTCACTCAGATCCCTGTTCCGGGCTCTCCGAGCATTAGATGCTTGGCCTTCACGGGCCCTTGTTGCATTTGCAATCTAGCATCTTTTCGTGGGATCATTTGGCTAACGTCTGTCTCTCCGGCTAGAATGTAAACTCCACAGGAGCTGAGACCCCCACCTGCCTTTGCTCCCCGTGGCCTCCCCATCGCCTGGTGCCAGGCCTGGCCCACAGCAGGTGCTCCAGGACTGATGGATGGGTGGCTGCACATGGCGGCCACAGGGAGCCACGACACCTTCCACCTGCTGAGTACCTGGGGAGCGGGGCGTGGGGAGAGGCTCCCCTCACGAATGCCGAGGGGCTCTGAGATCCTCAAAGGCCTGGGTGCTGAGCTCTCTTGGTGGACTAAACATGGCTCTGCCCATTCTGTGTGGGGTGGGGACCTTAACCTCCCCTGGGGTACTCGCCAACCAGACAGTCCACTTGGGTCTCCGCTTGTGCCCAGGCCCTGGGCTGAAGGCTCTACTTCCACCGCCACCTCCCCTTGTCAGCGTGTGGGCACCTCACTCAGCCTCGCCGCTTGCTGACACCTCAGCTGGCAGAGTGACATGCCTAGGAAGTTGCCGAGATGGCAGGTGGGGGCCCTCTGTCCTGGACGTCGGGGCTGTAATGTTAGAGCCTGACAGGCCCAACCGTCCAGCACCTCATTGTGCAGGTGAGGAACAGACTCACCCACAGGCACGCAGAAGGGGCAGCCGGGACAGGACCCATGCAGGGCTTTGGCCGCAGGGTGGTGAGTTCCCTAACTTGTTCCTTGCCCCCTAGTATGTCTAGAGTGAGGTCATTTAGGCCCACTTCAGCAGCAAAGGTGGAGGAGATAGTGCTCTGAGGAGCACTATCAGGCAAACTCAGTCAGCAGCTGGTGCTAGGGTGGCACCGTGGCCCAGCATCGGAAGGTCTGTACTTTAGTAACCCCCACCCCAGCTCCAGTACTTTGAGCAAGTAATTTCTTCTTTGGGTTCTCAGTTTACCTTTTCAAAATATGAATAATGATCCCTGTCCCCTGCCAACAAAAAACCCTGTCCTGACTAGGCCAGCATCATTTTGTCAGGATTAAATGCTGCTATGTCTGAGGCATTACTTACTGCTCTATGTTTGGTCCTCACAGTCAGTCTGACAGGAAGACTCTCTCATTACTCCCATCTTTCAGATGAGAAAACTGAGGCTCATAAAACAGGCACTGCCACTTACCTAAAGCTTCACAGCTATTTAAAGATAAAGAGTCAGGATTTAGACCTAGGTCTGTGTGAGACTTTGGTCCCTGTCTCAAGGAACAAATAGTAAAAGGAAAATGGATGTGAAAAAGGCTTTGGAAGTTGCCCCAGGCCATCCAAATGCTCCTGTTAGGTCTGAGGGCAGAGGGAGGCTTAGGCAGGGGCTGCTTCCCTCCCGGGAGTATGTGTGTTCTGGGCTTCAAGTTTAATGGGGGTGTTCTTCCGTGACCTGGAGCAGGTAGATGTGTATAGATGAACTTCAGGCCTCTTTTTCTGGGAAAGGGGAGATTAGGCAGAGGAAGAAGGTATAAAAAAATAAATAGAAATTTAAAAAGTTTAAAAAAGTGAAAAAAAAAGGTGTTTTTTTTTTCCTCTTCCCAACCCCCATGGTTTGAGGTGGAGGAGGTGTCAGAGTTCTCTGTTCTCTTGTACTGTTGCGCAGGCTGTCCACTGTATCACTCTAGGAGGCACCCATTCACACCATAGTCTACGTGAATGACACTTCCTAGAGTTGTGCACTGTGCAACTGTACTTGATAGTCTTGGTGATATTCCTTAGTATGATAGCTCCATGGTAAGTAATGATAGCAGTTAAAATTAACTGAGAACTTACTGTATAAACACTTAGCATTCATTTTCTCTTACCTAGGCCTCCCAATAATTCTCCAAGGTTGCTATCTGTGTTTTACACATGGGGAAATTGAGGCTCAGAGGAGTTAGGGGGATTGCCAAGGTCACACAGCCACAGCGTCTTACCGTCACGCCGTGCTACCTCGAAACGCTGTTGAGGCTGAGGAAGGGGGTGTGGCGGAAGCCCCAGTGCGCATGAATAAAACCACCGTCTCTGTATCTCTTTTCTTCCTTCTGCCTTGGTCCTCCCCCATAGCTGGACAAGATGCTGGACCCCCAGGTGTGGCGGGAGGCAGCCACACAGGTCTTCTTCGCTCTGGGGCTGGGCTTTGGTGGCGTCATTGCCTTCTCAAGCTACAACAAGCAGGACAACAACTGCCATTTTGACGCTGCCCTGGTGTCCTTCATCAACTTCTTCACCTCGGTGCTGGCCACCCTCGTGGTGTTTGCTGTGCTGGGCTTCAAGGCCAACATCATGAATGAGAAGTGTGTGGTCGAGTAGGTGGCATCTCCCCTCCTGTCCCTCCTTACCTGGGAGCGGGTAGGTGGGCCGTGCATGGAGAGAGGAATGGAGATCAGAGAAGCACTCTCTGTCCCCAGCCCTGGACCACAGGGACAGGCTCAGAGATGGCTCTGTGGCTGGCCTGTGGGAGTCCTGCCCGGGCACCTGGGAGCAGCCTCCAGGACCTTGCCCACCACCCCACCCCTGCTTTCTCACCTGGCCCTTTCCCCTTTGTGCTGCAGGAATGCTGAGAAAATCCTGGGGTACCTCAACACCAACGTCCTGAGTCGGGACCTCATCCCGCCCCACGTCAACTTCTCCCACCTGACCACGAAGGACTACATGGAGATGTACAATGTCATCATGACTGTGAAGGAGGACCACTTCCCAGCCCTCGGCCTAGACCCCTGCCTGCTGGAGGACGAGCTGGACAAGGTGTGGGGACAGGCTGCCCTTCCCTGGACAGGCGGGAGCCCAAAGAACAGCCCTGAGTGTCTGGAGTTCGGGTGCAGGCCTTAGGAAGCCGGCGGGCAGTCATTCTTGTACTTAATAGGCGAGGACCTATCATGTGCCTGGAGGGAGCGAGAGGGAGGAAAGGTATCGGCCGAAGCCGCTGCCCCGGGGTAGGCTGGAGGAGACAAGGCAGACACATAAGTCACAGAAATCACAATAAGTGGATGGGACAACGGGCTATGCAAATATAAACAGAAGCAAGGTATCCAAACCTGGACCCGAGCATTAAGGAGGAGGCAGCGCCCATTTTTTGAGTGGGCTTCCGCTGCACCCGTCACTGCCGTGTGTGATGCACTTAGAACAGTCCTTGTACATGGCGTGCATAGCGTAAGTGTTGAGATTAGCGTCTGCCCTTTACTGCCCTTTACTGTGTATCTCCTTTGGCCCTCATGGCACTCTGTGAGCTGAGTATTAACATTGTCCCCTATTTTACAGCCTGTAAGTTGGGGCTCAATCAAGATGCCCCAGTAGTAAGTCAGGGAGCCAGGGTTCTAATGTAGGTAGTCGGAACCACCCCCAAAGCTTTTGTCCCCTCCCCCAGCTGTGCCCACTACAGCTCCCTCTGCCATGATGACCTTTAGCCCCTGCTGGGGCAGGAGGGTGCTGCCTCCTCCTTAATGCTCGGGTCCAGGTTTGGATACCTTGCTACTGTTTATATTTGCATAGCCAGACACTTTCAGACAACTATTCTGTTAGAGGGGGGAGTAAGGAAGAGACACAGTCACAGTGTCCTGGGAACCCACTGGCACACATGGCACACAAGGCTCACATGGGGCAAAGCCAGCTCTCATCAGCCTGGGCTAACCTCACCCTTCTTCATGGGACCAGGCAAGGGGACACTTTCCCGGAGCTGATGGCTGAGTCCCGTGTTACAGTCCACTCCATTGGCCTGGCGCAGTCCCGATGCTCAGGGAGCTGCATCCTGCAGCCCTGATCCCTTCCCAGGTGATCAAGAGCCAAAGAGCCCAACCTGGGGATCCCTGCCCTGGTTTCTTCCCCAGGTGACTGGCGGCTTAAAGGACTGCCCGCTTCCATGTTCCCGGAAACCCTGCCCCATGCTCACGGGCATGGCCTGGTCCTTTCAGTAAAACCGGAATCCTAGCAGTTTTTCCATATAATACAACCTCAATAGCACCAGCATGACCAGATTACACACTCACTCAGCCGGCGTTAAGTGTTCCCTCACAATCACTGAACATTGCAGGAAAAGTGTAAGTGAAGTCGGCGGCTGTGTGTGGTCACTTGCCCATGAGCAGGAGCCCCAATTAAGGCAGTGGCTCTCTGCCGCAGCTACCCCTTAGAGTCACCTGGGGGGCTTTATAAAACTCCAATGCCCAGATTCATCCCAGACCAACCAAATCCTCGTCCCTGGGGTGAGACCCGGGCATCGGTGTTTTCAAAGGCTCCAGGGTGCCGAGGGCACTGAGATCTGGAGTTCAGAAGTTCAGAGCTGGGCACGGCCACAGTGTGGCTGGAGCAATCAGGGAAGACATCTTAGGGGACAAGGGTCTTGAGCTGGGCATGTTTCTAAATGTGAGCATCTTCATCTGAATCACCTGGGTCCTGGTACAGCCTGCAGATGCCAGGTCCTCAGGTGAGCTTCTGAGTTTGTGTTTTTACTCCCCCCAGATTCTCGTGCCCACTAATGTCTGAGACCCACCCGCCCAAACCAGCGGGGTTTAGGTAGAGGGGGATCCCCAGGAAAGAGGGAATAGTTCCTCCAAAAGCTCAGGGGCAGAGGCGAGGAAGCAGGGGGCTCTTGGGGTGGAGGTGGCCTCACTCACCAGCCCTGCTCTCTGCCGCCTCAGTCCGTGCAGGGCACAGGCCTGGCCTTCATCGCCTTCACCGAGGCCATGACGCACTTCCCCGCCTCCCCGTTCTGGTCCGTCATGTTCTTCCTGATGCTCATCAACCTGGGCCTGGGCAGTATGATCGGGACCATGGCAGGCATCACCACACCCATTATCGACACCTTCAAGGTGCCCAAGGAGATGTTCACAGGTAACTCCTCCCTGCAGCCGCCACCTGGCCCTGCGGGCTGCCCACGTGAACAGCAGTCAGGTTCTGGCTGACTGTAGACAGATTGGGTCCCGACTGGGTCATTCATGACCCCATACCCAGAAGGCTCCACCACGCACACAACTGGAGCCTGGCAGTGCCGCTCAGTGACAGGCACTCACGAGCCAGGTGGAGAAAGCTGTTTGGAAATCTGGGCCAAACCTGAGAGATAGGCCTCTTCCTTGGGTTCACTTGCCCTCTCTCTAAAAGCCTGCTGGGTGGTCCTGGGCAGGGACGCCCTCTCCCAGCTCTGGCCTTGCACTCCATTCCACCTTGTTCCTCCCAGTCCCAGACTCTGTTTCCAGTCCCTTCTGTCCCTATTGAGTTGATCTGGGCTGTCACCTGCATCCCCAGAGCAGAGTATCTTCCTGTTCTCAAATGCGGAAACTGGGCTGGGGAAAAAGACTCTGGGAACAATCAGATGAATCATTTAAATTAGATGCAGCAATTAAATAGAGCAGCTGCTGTGCGCCAGGCACTGTGCTAGGGTCAGGGCATGGGAGAAGAAAGGAGCCACGATGCCTTCCTCAAATGCTCCCTGCTTGGTAGAGTTGAGGCTCAGAACCTCAGCCTCTGGACCCCTCATGCAGGGCTGGGCCTGCTGGAGGGTGGGCTGCAGGCCTGCTGCAGGGAGGAGTGAGATGGGAGGAGCCCGGGTACCCCTAAAACCCCCAGGGCCCTGCCCACCCTGCACCTTTGCCCCCACACCGGCCTCCCGGCTCTCTGTAGTGGGCTGCTGTGTCTTTGCATTCTTCGTGGGGCTGTTGTTCGTCCAGCGCTCCGGAAACTACTTTGTCACCATGTTTGACGACTACTCGGCCACCCTACCACTCACTGTCATTGTCATCCTGGAGAACATCGCTGTGGCCTGGATCTATGGAACCAAGAAGTAAGGGGGACATGGGGAGACGTGGGGACAGGAGAAGAGGACTGTCACATCATGACTCCCTAGAGAGCCAGGAGATCATAGAGTAAGAATGGCAGAGCTGAAAGTGCCCTTACAGATCCCTCAGGGAAACTGAGGCACAGAAAGAGGACATGGCTGCCCAAGGCCAATTGTCCAGTGAGAGAGAAAGCCAGGCTGAGGACCTGAGCATCCTGGGTTTGGGTCCTGGCGTCGTCTTTAAATTAGCCTTTCCTGGGTACCAGCTGTCTTCAGAATTCTGTTAAGCTTGTTAAGCACGTAGTGGGTATACAAAAGGCCCTGCCCTTAACTTGTAGACTTCGGTGGCCTGATTCGCAATTTTGGGTGATCTAGATAGGGGCCTGAGATGAGGTGTGGTTTCAGCCCCAAGTTTGGCGTTACACGGAACAAGAGGATTCAGCAATAAGAAAGGTCTCACGGCCTGACCCTAGGGCGGACCTACACTCACTGTCAGTTCCTGGCCTCATCCCTCATGTAAGGACAAATATGTGTCCCCGAGATGCTCCAGGACTAGGTCCCTCTCACTCGCTCAGCGTTGGCAGTAGCCACACTGCACTTGTCCTTGGCAAGACCACCTCCATTAATCCCTTCAGTCTGAACGTCCCGGATGTCTGGGCCTGGTTGTGGCACTGGGGCTCTCTTATGGAGAGAGGGGACAGGGAGCCGTGGAAAAGGAGCACCCCCGGCTGCAAGCCAGGGCCGGAAGCACTGCCGGAAGGGCCCGTGACTCTTTTGTGTCACAGACTCCTTTGGCAGTCTGGTGAAGCCCCGTACCCCCTCTCAGAATATTATTCTAAATGAATAAGATAAAATATATAGGATTATATAAGAAACTAGTTACACTGAAAAATAGCAAAATATTGTTTAAAATGTGCAGTAATGTATGTGTACTTTATTTTAATGTATTAAGTTACAAGATCTAGCTGTGGATCTAATAACAATGGTAATTTTGAAGTAATAGTGAATATAAATGCTGTTTCTAGGTATCTTCGACATGTAATGTGATATGAAAATACGTGTCAATTTACTGGTGACAAAGCCACGGATATTGTTAATACTACTGTGGTTGCTTGCATTTATAATAGGAATGCCAGATTTCAGTTAGGTGTCATTGAGGTAAAGATGATTTTTTCATGTGCCATTCAAGCACATAGCGTGCCAGCCTCGGGGCAGCTTTCTGCCTTTAAATGCCAGGGAAGTGCACTTCTGCACCTTCTCCAGCAGGGGGAGTCTCGAGCTGGGCCAGTGTGAGGGGGTCTGGGCATTCCGTAAACAAACAAGCCCTCTGGAGCTTGTCCACCTGCTCAGGGTGCGTCTGATGGCTCTATCACGTCCCTGCGTGGGGCGTGATGTGACGGAGTCAGAGGAGGATAGAGGAGGACAGCAGAGTCTTCCCAGAGGAGCCAGGGAATTTGAAGAATAGAAGAACCCAGGAGGGAGGGACTGGTCAGTGAAGGCTTCCTGGAGGAAGTGGCAGTGGGGATAGAGGGAGGCATGGTGGCAGGGGCTGGGGGGGCAACTGCTGGCTCCTCTTCTATGCCTGGCAGGTTCATGCAGGAGCTGACGGAGATGCTGGGCTTCCGACCCTATCGCTTCTATTTCTACATGTGGAAGTTTGTGTCTCCGCTGTGCATGGCAGTGCTCACCACCGCCAGCATCATCCAGCTGGGGGTCTCACCCCCGGGCTACAGCGCCTGGATCAAGGAGGAGGTGAGGGGTGGGGCCCCCGAACCACAGGGACATTTTATCTTCCCAGCCCTAATTTAACGTAACAGCCGATAGGGATAAACCTTCATAGGGCAGCTACTATGTACCAGGCCCTGCCCGGTGCTCTGCACACCTAATCTGCAATCTTTACAACAACCCAAAGAGAGAAGTTATATTATGACTGTGGCACAAATGGGGAAACTGAGGCTCAGAAAGATTAACGTACTTGTCCAGTTTTTCTAACCCATGTTCTCTCTCCTGTGTGGAGTGGAATTACCTGTCCATTTTACAGGTGTAGAAACTGAGACCCCTTAACCAAGGTGACCAGATAAACTCAAGTAGCAACCCCTGATGACCCCCATCTCTGCCGGTGCCTGGCCAGGATGGTGGGAGGGGAGAGGAGCAGAAGGCATGGGTGAGGGCCAGAGGGCAGTCCTGGAGGGCTGTCGTAGTGCGGCCGCAGCCCTCACGGCCACCCTCCCCCAGGCTGCCGAGCGCTACCTGTATTTCCCGAACTGGGCCATGGCCCTCCTGATCACCCTCATCGTCGTGGCGACCCTGCCCATCCCCGTGGTGTTCATCCTGCGGCACTTCCACCTGCTCTCCGACGGCTCCAACACCCTCTCCGTGTCTTACAAGAAGGGCCGCATGATGAAGGACATCTCCAACCTGGAGGAGAACGACGAGACCCGCTTCATCCTCAGCAAGGTGCCCAGCGAGGCACCCTCCCCCATGCCCACTCACCGCTCCTACCTAGGACCTGGCAGCACATCACCCCTGGAGAACAGTGGCAACCCCAATGGACGCTATGGGAGCGGCTACCTCCTGGCCGGCACCCCTGAGTCAGAGCTGTGACCACTGCCCGGGCCCCACCTCCCTCCCCCCCTACATCCAACCTACCCACTTGTCCAGGCCTGGCCTCTTCCTCCACGGTGGCCACTGGGCCCAGGCCAGGCCCTCTGCCCAAGGACAGAGGGTCCACCCTGCCTCATTCCCTACTTCAGTTCCAGCAGACTCTGCTCCCCAGCCCTGAGCAGGGGGCGGGAACAGCTCTGTCCCCTGGTTCAAGCCCCCAACCCATCTAACCCTCTGAGAGCCTCTCCCCAGATTGCAGCCGTGTAATGGGAACACTGCAGAAATCCTGATTCCCAGGGTGGGGGAGACTCCAAGTGGCCACTGTAGGAGTCACTCCGCCCTCCCTCTCTCCCTGTGACTTGCCACCTGCAGTTCTTAGGGCTCAGGGTTCCCCCTGTGCTACCAGGTAGTGGTGGTGAGATATTTGGGCGGGGGATGGGCAGTAGACTCTAGCTCCATCTGCCACGCCCGGACCAGGCTGCTTCTGGGCCAAGAGCCCCCGACTGAAGGCCGTGCCTGGGAACAGGTGCGCCAGGGCTTGGGGCTTAGACTGGGGAGGGGTATGCAGAGCCAGCAAGTTCTGTTTCCTGAGGTGGGTGGGGCTCTCTCGAGCAAGAGCCCTGGCATGAGGGATGAGGGGGCTGCTGTGCCCTGGGCTCCTGGTGGAATATTCAGATGTCCTTGCCTCTGCCTGGGGAGGGCGGAGAGTGTGCCTGCATCTTGCCTGGGAGGGCAGTGACTGGGCCCAGACCCTTCCCCACCTAGATTAGGGCTTAGCCATCTCCCTGTCCCCCCACCCCCAGAGCCTAGAGTGGTGGCTTCTGCCTCCCTCCTGGAGAGAGAAAGGGACAGTGCAAAGAGAGGTTTTCAGAGCACAAACTGATGGTTCCCAGCACAATTAGGTGGTTTGGAGCACAACTGTGAAGCACACACCCCCTCACCTCGCCTATGGCCCAATTTTCTCTCTAGTGGCAGCTTTTCCCCTGGAATAGAGGTCCCTGGGGTTCAGGGGCTCATCCCCAGGAAGCCTCACTCCTGGGGAAAGACAGATAATTTCACTGCCCCTTTGGGCCACCACTCACCCCTTGTTGCACAAGCACAGCCACCAGTGTGCATGTCGTGTGCAGACCCCTTGGAAACCTTTCCCAAGCCTCCTGGGCCCACGGCAGGCAGGGCTGTGGACATTGGAGGCTGCCAAGGGCAAGGGCTGAGCCTCTGTCCTGAGGCCTTGCCCCTGCAGGAGGCTAGGACTAATGGCTGTATCCCCACCCACTGTTACCTCCAGGGCCTGGAGGAGGGGCTGTCGTCAGGGCCTGGGAGGATTCAGAACTTGACCCGAGAATAAATGTCTGCGGAGAGATGGATGGATGGATGGATGGATGGATGGGCGGAAGGAGGGAAGGAAAGCAGGCAGGCAGACTGGCTCCATCTTTGAGAGCTGTGGTGGGCAGAGCAGGAGCAGGCCACAGAGCTAGGCCTGGACACCTTCACAAAGGGTCCTGAGTCACCAGAAGGGACAGACTATGCCCAGGGTCCCCTCCTTTACCCCTGAATCCCCTGGTCTCCCCCACAGCTGGGGTGTCCACCCCCACCGTGCCATCTCCCTTACTCGACCTCCCCCATTCCTCCCATTTCTAGCCCTCTTGGCCCCCTGTCCTTCCTGAGTGTTTGAGGGAGGGAGCGAGACCCACATCTCTCCAAAGAGATGAGCTTTTGGGGCACAACAACCTGCCCCTCACCTAACACCACCTCCTACCTGGCCGTGTGCCTGATCCCAAGCAGAATTAGCAACAGGAAAAGCAAGGCCCCAGGAGAGACACTCTACTATATATACTCTTCTATATATTCTATTTCTATTGTATATTCAATCTGTACATGTGGGTGTAAATGCTGTTAAATGACAAACCCAATATTATACTGTGGCTGGTGGACTATTTTCATCCTCAGTGCTGTACAGATCTATTTTCATTGTATATTTGATATATTTTTAATTTTGTAGCGTGTGGCTGGGCCAGGCCCCGGCCCATGAGCCTGTGGGAGGGGCCGAGCTGGGCTGTCTGCTTGCTGGGTGTGGGCTCAGTAGCTCCTCGTAGCCTTTTGCTGTAGGCTGGGCCCTGTCCTGGCTGTCTCTGCCGTGTGTTAGATGTAGGGCCTGGAGCTCGGTGCGTGTGCGTGTCTGTGTGTGTGTGTGTGTATGTGTGTGTGTGGCATGTGCACATACGTGGGTGTGAGTGTGTGTAGGGTGCTGGCTTGTGACTCCCAGTGTTCTCCACCTTCCTGAAGACACATTGCCCTCCCCTGCCTCTTCCTCCTCCTCTCGGCTCTGTTGGGGCCAGGCCTCAGGGCAGGGTCCCTCAGGAAGTCTCCCGCTGTGGGGAGAGACATGTATTTCTTGCTGGTGACTCACTGCCTTCACACCGCGGGCTTTGCCAGAAATAGGGAAGGAGGGTGTTGGGGGAAAAAAGCCCCCAGATGTATTTTCTAGTCAGCCTTGCTGTTCCCACTGGAATCACAGAGCTCTTCTTCCAGAGGAAATGTACTGGGTTTCTTCAGATGGCGAGACCCCAAGAGGGCATCTCACAGCACCTCTGTCCTGCGTTTGCCCTTGAGACAGTCCCGACAGTGTTCAGAAAGGAACGCCTACCCTCCACTGTGCTGCTGACACCCCAGGGGAGCCGCGGGCAGGTGGGGTCACCTGACGAACTAAGATCCAGCCCCAGAAGCCTGGAGGAGCGGGGTAGCCAGGGAGGGGCAGACCCTAAGTCCCTGCACATGGTCCCCACCCCCGCTGGCTTTGGTGCTGTCCATGCAGCACCCACCAGAAGGCAGGGGGACTCCAGGGCTGTGAGTCACTAAATTAGTGACAGGGCAGGGGTGTGCCTGAAACAGTACCCTGGTCCCACCTGCCCTGCAGCCCCGACCACCAGCTTCTTGCTCAGGGGGCCTTCGAAGCCGGAGGCCCAGCTGAGGGGTGGACGGGTAGGGCACGCACGTTAATGCCAGCGAGGTTGGCTTCTGCCCTCCAGCAATAAATCTGCAGGGGCTGCTGCTTTCCTAGTGCCAGAAGCCCTCCCCCAGCCGCCTGCACAGGCCGCGAGGCTGGGGCCCGGAAGCCACGGGCCTGCGGTAGTACAGGCAGGCGCTGCTCTTCCGCCCTTCCGCACAGGCGCCCCAGTACTCCCTGCTGTGAAAAGAGACGCGAGACGGGACAGGTTAGAAGCACCTGACTCCCTGAGCATCACCGGGCCCCGAAACACGGGGTCTGCGGCCCCCTCACAGGGGCCCAATGCCTGGGGCTCGGGGAGGAAGGCCCAGGGCCGCCTCTCGTTGAAAACTCTGCTCCACACAGACCCAAGCACACACGCCAGGCTGTCACTTGGGTCCTGGCTCAAGTTCAGAACAATCCGAGTCCACGTGTCCCACGGCTGATCAGAGCCCTGGATCAGGCCAGCTCAGCCTAGGGGAGGAGATGAGGCACTGTCACCCCAGAACCCCTCCTCCCTCTCTCCCCCACCGTGGTGTACAATAAAGTATCCGTTCTTACCAAACCCTCTTACCTTTCTTACCTGCTCTTGGGATCAGGGAGAGGGAGGAGGCAGCCAGGGATCCTGAGGGAAGATGTGGGGGGAAGCCTGGGCTGGGCTGGGTGGACGGGACAGCTGGGGGGGGGCGCAGATGTGTATTCTCCTAGGATTTGTCCTAGGTACTGTTATAAGGTGCACACATGTAGGCCTTATTGGGTCCCAGCCACTCCATACATCTAATCTCCTGTCACCTATGAAACAAGTCTCTGGGGAGACCCTTTATCGCCTGCCTTAGCCCAGGTGCAGCCATCCGACGTGAGGATGGTGTCTGGTGTCCTCTCAGAGGGCCCCACAGGGAAAAGCTATGCCTGTCGGCTTGGCAAGGGTGGGGCGAGTGGGGCCCGCCTCAGGGAGGGTGCAGTGTCCAGAGGTCTGAGAGAGAGGAGGGGGAAGCAGGGACTCAGGGTGCTGGGGAGATGGGTTCCATCACAACAAGCCGCGTTCTGAGTTCTGAGAGCGCCGCCCCTTGTTTCAAGGTAGCTATCTCTTTTGCAAACTCCAGTAGAATGTAAAGAGGAACCATAGGATCTCACATCACCTCATTTCTCAAATTTCAGTCCCACATATGTATTTATTAAGCATCTACTGAATGCTCAGCACCATGAAGAACTGAATGAGTTGGTGGCAGGGGAAGGTCTTCCTTCTCACCCTCAAGGAGCACAGACATTGGAAGAGGAAGAAGTCTGACTCCTGGGGGACACCTCACCCCCATTCCACCCTCCTCCTGGCTGCAATGAGGCTGCTTGATTTCAGACACTGCCCAGGTCCCTTAAGGAACCATTCATTTTCCTCTCTTGCCGGAGAGAGGAAAGTGTTGTTCTAGGAATAGCCACTAGATGGCAGGAAAACCTTTCTCCCCAGGTCTTGGCTCACTTACCCTCCTCTGCCTCTCTGTCACTTATTCCCTTATGGGTTAGTTTATTTGTTTAACAAACATTTACTGAGCACCCACCAAGGATAGGGTCCATGCTAGCTACAGATACACAAGAAAATCAGCCCCAAGATAACATCTTGGGTTTGGCAGAGGAAGGAGCCTCACCCCATGACTCCAAATCTCCCAACGTATCTCTCAGACAGGCCACTGTCCCAGTGCTGGAAGTCATTCCATCCTTTGGTCGAAAAGCCAACACTCCTGTCAGGAGGGGCACACAGACCAAACAAGAAGCAGTATCACAAGGGCTTTGGTGTGAAGAAGCTCTGGAGTCATACTTCCCAAGTTCAAGTTCAAATGCCAGCACGGCCTCCTACTTCCTGAGAGGCCTTGGGCAAGTTACTTAATCCCTTTGAGCTTAAATTTCCTAGTCTATAAAATAGAGATAATGAATAGATTGAATAAGATAATGCATGTTGGTCCAGTATCTACTGCTGCGTTCCAAGTTACCCCAAATCTTAGTGGCTTAAAACAACCGTCTATTATATCTCACAGTTGTGTGGGTGAGGAACTCAGGCAGGACTTACCCGAGCAATACTTCTGGTGGCAACTGAGGTCACTCAGTGATACTCAGCTGCAGAGGAGCTAGTCTGGAGGGTACGAGGCAGCTGCTCTCACATTCATTCCAATGGCTGGCACCTCAGCGAGAATGGCTGGAAGGCGGGTTCAGAGGGACCTGTCGGCCAGAGTGAGCATCTGCACTGGCCTCTCCGACAGAGCTCCTCGCCAGTGGCCAGACTTCCCCCCTCGTGGGTCAGGGCACCCAGAGAGATCATTTCAAGAGACAAAACATGGAAGCTGCCAGTTTTTTAAGGCCCGTGCCTGGAAAATGGCACGACATCACCTACACCATACGCTGTGGGTCACGGCCATCTGTCCAGAATGAAGGGGAGGGCATGCAGACCCCACTTATCGATGTGGGGGGGCAAAGAATTCGTGGCTGCTTATTCTAGGGTGTTAGGGATCTTGGTCATCGGTCACCGGCATCTGTGCGGAAGCTTCCTCCTGAGGGGATATTGGCTTAGTGACACAGACCTGGGACACACAACAGGTATGTTTTGATGGGGATGTTAGTGGCTAAGTTTGGGCGCTGGCGGATGGAGCAGGCAGGAAGGAAAATGAGAAGGGCATGCAGGAGGACACGGGAGGCAGCTTTGTCTGCCTCACATTTGTCCCGCTGGCAGGTGACATGAGGTAATTTGAATCCTGGGTCTGTCATCAACCAGATGACCTTGGGCAAGCCATTTAGCCCTCGAAACCTCTGTTTTCTAATCTGTAAAAAGAGAATGACAATAAAACCTCTTCCTTGCATAATGTTATGAGGGAAAAGTGAACTCCATCTGTAACACCTGCTGGAATACGGTTTAGAATTCTTTCCACATGGAAATACAACAGGTGCTCGTTAAATATCACCTTCCTTCCTTGCAACCCTGGGGAATCCAGGGGCCTGTTTCATTCCAGGGGCCCCACCACCCCATGCAATGAACCATCTCCTAGAGCTATTCATGAAGGACCGTTTCAGCCTGAAATCCAAAGAAGCCAAGGAAGGAGGCCAAAGAAGGCACCCTTTCCAGCAAAGAGGGTTCTCTGAGTGTGAGGTCTCACTGATCCTGCAGGTTATCCTGTCTGCCCAGCAGCCACCACCTCATCCAGCTCCAGCCACTGGGACTTGGGCCCAGGCTGAAGGAGTCCATAGACTGCAGGGACGTGGTTTTCTGTTTTGTTTTGTTTAAAGAAAAGGCCCCAAATTCTTTAACCTTTCTCCCATCCAGAGTGGAGTCTATGCTCCTCCTCTAGAATCTGGGCGAGCAATGCCTCCTCTGACAAAAAGGCATAGCAGAAGTGATGTACAGGACTTCTATGGCATGATTAGGAAAGGCCGTGTCACTTCCACACGGGGTTCTAAGGACACTGGCTCTGGCGGGAACCGGCTGCCGTGTGAGAAGTCTCACCACCCCGGGACTGCCGTGCTAGAGACGCTGTATGTCTGTAGATGAAGCTGAGGTTGACAGCTTCAGCTGAGCTTCCAGCCAGGAGTCAGTGTCAACTGGCAGCCACGTGAACATGTCATATTGAACATGTGGCCCAGCTGAGCTTCAGAGGTTTGCAGCCCCAGCTAACATCTGACCGTAGCTGCACGCAGGGCCCCAGGAAAGAACTGTCCAGCTTAGCCCTTCCTAACTTGCTGACCAATAAAATGAGCAAGATAAAACGGCTGTTGGATTTATACCAGTACCTGCCGGGGGTAGGTTATTTCATGACAATAGTGACCAGAAAATGAACCTTAGTGATCATCTGGCCCAACCTCTCATATAACAATTGGGGAAACTGAGGCCCAGAGAGAAGAAGAGATCTAACCAGAATTTCCGCAATGAAGCACGAAGAAAACTAGGTCCGAAACCTGTTTCTTCACGCCCAGTCCAGGGCACCCTCCCACCCACCTCCAACCCTCTCCCACCCTCGGCCCCTCCCCCTGCTGCGTTCATTCCATAAACCAGGTATTCCCAGTGCCTAGGATCGTGCTAAGCACTGGGAGTATACTAAGAGGGACCGAGCAGGGGTCCCTGCCTTGCAGAGGCAGTCACAATCTGACTTGGAGTGTTCCCCCCGCTGGCATACGCACTGGTGCCAAGCACACTGCTGCGTTCTTCACATATATTGTCCTAGGTGGGAAGAAACCTAAAAGACGGGGAGAAGACTGTGTCTGTCGTTCAACAACAAACGTTTATTAAGATTACTCCATGCCAGGCACAGTGCCAGCTGCGGAGCAGAAAGACTCAGTGGGGAGGGGAGTCTGCCCTCTGGCTCCCTGGGTCCGAGCTGGCTGGATTCTGGGTCTCTCTGTTCTGCCTAGGGCTGATCCAAGCAGGGAAGGACCCCCGGGTTTCATGAGCACCCAAGAGGAGCCTGAGTTTGGTCAGCCTCCCCAGACGGCTGCTTCCCCTTTCCCCAGGATATTGCTGGAGGGGACTGGGCCCATCAGGACTAATTAACTACTCTAATGGAATGAACCAGTTTTGCTGGAATTTAGCCCATATGGGTGGAATCTGTACTTTTCTAGATGGAGAAGTGCTGAATGCCAAGAAGTCTTGCCAGGTGGGCTCTGAGCTAAGGTGTATGAGGGGGTCGGGGGTGCTCTCTGGGCCGAGGCTGGGTCCCCAGCGCAGCAGCCTTAAGCAAGGAAGCCACCAATGGATGGGCCCACTCAGCTGGCCTGGTCCTGTGATTCCCATGAATGCTGTTTTACATGCAGAGGCTCCGTGGGCCCCCACATCATGCTCTGTCCTGGGCCCAACCTCCCAGCTCAGTCTCTTAGTTCACTGCTGCTGCTTAGGCCTGAAATCCCTCCAGGGGAACGTGTCTGTGAGCTGGCACCCAGGTCCTTTCTAGCTCTATGACTCCAAATCCATGGTTTTTGAGGCCCTGTGTCCTGGCTAGGTATGAGCTTCTGGTTTCTTCTCTTTAAAAGCTGGGCCATCAACGGCTGCCTTTAGAGTTCCCCAGAGCCCCAAATACAACTTCACCCAGCCTTCAGCCCTCAGGCAGAGCCATTCTACTGACCTTCACAAGGTCTGGGTTGCTCTGGGCTGTCCTCTAAGGCTAGGTGTTATGGTCCGGAGAGCGAGAAAAGACCACTTAAGACCGAAACTGAGCCAAATTATGAGTCTTTATTAGCTGGCCAGCGACTGCCCCTGCACCGCTTAGAGGTAGCAGCACAGAAAAGCAGCACTCAGCCATGAGAGGCCAGCTCTTTTAAAGGCAAAAATCACACACTGATAAATCATCTAATTGCTTGCATAAGCACAATTACAGAAGCAAAAAAGTGTTAGTCCTAACCATGGTATAATCTTATCTTGGGCCGACATGGTCTAGGAGATTTTGGGAATTCTCCCCTTTTCTTAGATGAGTTCCGTAGGAGTTACAAGTCACAGCTATAACTTTACTTTGAAGCAAGTATAACAACATTAATCTTAGCTAAAATACATTTGACATCTCATTATCCAAGCCATGTCACCTCCCACAGAGGAAGTACTGCTGGGCCGCTCAGTGCTCCGGGGCGCTCCGACCCTCTGGCCCAGGCTACTATTTTATCTCGTGGACACCTGTGTGAAAGGCACCGTTTTCTTCCTTACATTCTTGGTGCCCTAAGAAGGGTGAGATAGCAGGTTCGGGGTCAGTAAGGGTCAGCTGAAAACTTTCCACTCTCTTAAGAAAGCAAGCAAGCATAATACAGAAGCTAATGGCTGGTTATTTGCTGCTTATGGTCTCTAGGCCCTAACACCTCTCAAAGAGGACGGACCTGCCAGCTGCTTTGCTCAACATCTACTTCTTTCCTCCAGTCACTGGGCCCTTGGGCCTTGGACTCCCAAACACCCGCCACGTCCCCAGGGATCAGATCTTTCACTTCTCTAGTTTTCTTCCACCGATGAAACTGTAGCTTTGAGTCTTTGAGTCTGCTCAAAAAAAAAAAAAAAAAAAAAAAGAACAGGCAAAGGACAGGATAGGGGAAAAAGCATACGTTTATTTACGGGGGAGGGGTGCAGGGGTGAAGGGAACACTTCCCCATCTGACAAAAGGCAGATTAATAGGAGAAGAGGCATCCAAATTTATTTGCCCATACTTTATGGGACACCAGAGCCTTCGGAATGAAGATCCAAAGATACAGGGGAAACTCCGTTTTTATGCTCAGGTTCAACAGAGTACGGACGGTCGTGCAGACATGTGATTGGACAAAGGGTGTAATCTGATGCAGCAGACCGAGTGGGACCCGGCAAGGCCTGTCTAGGTGTCTGCGCAGCATCCTTCCTTCTGGGTGTGAGGCAAGACCTCTCTGGAATGGGGTCTTATGACCTGCAGTCAGATAAGATAGGTCAGATAATTTCTTTAAGGCCAGCTTCTACGTGGAAAGGTGGGGGTGGAGAGGAAGTTAGAGTAACATTTTTGGGTTTATGGCTGGCTTTGGGGAAGAGGGCTTCTGGTTTCCGTGGCTAGCCTGGGAGAGAATGTGAGGCCAGAGATAGGGGGGCAGAAGTTCAGAGAGAATCTTTTGCTTCTGAGGCCTTCAATTCGGGGTACCATCTTCTGAGCCCCACGGCAGCATCAGGGAATGCGATCGCAGTGCTTGGCATGGGCGAGAAGGGGGTGTCGATTGTCCCAGGGAGCGCCAGGACGGCAGTCACGCAGGAGTTCTCCAAAAGCAGGCAGGGCACTGACCACGAGTGCGGGACCGGGTGCCGCGTGCTAGCTCTGAACAGGGGGTGTGCTGGGAGACCCTCCGAGGTCCCTCCTCCCACACTCATCCTCCAGGGAGGTCGGGCGCCAAGTGGGCATCCACTTCATGGGGAAAATGGGTTCTCTCTGGCTTGGGTTTTCTGAGTTCTGCTGAGATCCCCACAGGTGAAAGGCATCAGCTCTGTGGCCAGAGGCCTCACGCAGAGCAATTCGGAGTGTGCTGTGTGTGATTTCGGCAGTCTCTCCTGTCTCTGAGAGCCACTGGAGTTTTAGGGTTTTTTCAAAATTTATTTTTTAAAAATGTGTTTGGCCTTTGTCCCTGTGTTCAGAGACTGTAGTTCTAGTTTTGATGTGTCACTGGGTGCTTGTGCTTTGTTAGCCCTGGATGAGCTTGCTCCTCCAGGTCACTTTCATGTCCCATTGGCATTCAACACCAGGCCTGGCAGGTACCAAATGCTCAGTGCAAGGATGGAAAATTTAATAGACCATCTGTAATTTTCCGGAGCCGTTTTGCAAATGTGGATAACTAATGTGGATCGGCGAAGGCTTGTAATTAGAGGAGTCCCTCTGGTTTCCTGTACAGCTCCGTATCTTTGTTCCTTCTCCTCCCTCCCTGGTAGAAAAGAGGTCCTTTAGCATAATGGCAGCAAAGTCTCGTGAGGAGAGGTGTCTGCTGCTGACTCTCACCTCGATGAATCGAAAGATCGGAGTCCCCTGGAGCTGGCCAGCCTCTGTGGCTGCCCTCATCTCCCCAGGGTAGAACCAGGAACAATATTCCAGGACCACACATGGCAGCTGTCAGCTTGCGGGGAGGGCAGAGAAGACAAAAAGGGGAAAGGGCGGGATACCAGAGAGAAAAAGGGATGCCTGGGTTTCCATCGAGCCTGCCCTCACGAGAACAGTCAAGTTTTGCATGACTCTGCGGAATTCATTGACTGACTAATAGGATTATTTTCCAGGTAAGGGACAGTATGTGCCATACCTTCTTGAAGATTGTAACTGGGGGCTTGAGCTTCCAAAGCATGTAGCTAAGATTTTGAATTAATTCTGGGAATATCACCCCAAAAAATGCCACGTTGCTATGATTACTTCAAACTGAAGGCTTCTGGGCTTTTCCTGAATTTCTCTTATATGACTAAAGGTAGATTCTACAGAAGGAAGTCGATTGTCGCGGAAACCCTCCCCAGGAATTTTCACCTAAGGGAAGATTAACATGCAGTAGGGGAGCCTGAAGTCACATTTCATCCAGGCAGGCTGCTACCTGCTTTTCTGAAGGCCCGTCCCTTCTTTCCATAGTCATTCGGTCTCTCTGGGTTGTCTGCCTACCCCTCTCCCGTCTCTGCTTCGAAAGATACACAGTCATGCGCTGCCTAAGGACTTTTTCAGTCAATCATGGGCCTCCTATACGATGGTGGCCCAATAAGATTATAACGGAAGGCCAGCACTGTAGCTCCGGCCTGTAATGCTAGCACTTTGGGAGGCTGAGGTGGGAGGAGCTCAGGAGTTTGAGGTTGCAACGAGCTGTGGCGATGCCACTGCCCTCCAGCCTGGACAACACAGTGAGACCCTGTCTCAAAAAAAAAGTTGTAATGGAGCTGAAAAATTTGTCTCACTTAGTGACATCCTAGTTGTCATAATGTCACAGAGCAATACATTACCTTGTCTGTGTTTAGATACATAAATATTGACCATTGTGTTACAATTGCCCACACTATCCAGTACAGTGACGTGCTGTACAGGTTTTTAACCTAGGAGCAATAGGTACACCATATAGCCTAGGTGTGCCGCAGGCTACACGGTCTGGTTTGTGTAAGTGTACTCTGTGATGTTCACACAAGGACAAAATCAACTAATCACGCATTTCTCTGAACACATCCCAGTGGTTAAGCAACACATGACTGTATAAGCTTCTCAACCTCATTGGGCTGGTGGGTACTCGCTTCTCTGTGACGCCCCTGTTGGGGCTCAGAGAATGATACCCCAAAATGAAGTTCCCAGAAGCAGCTCTCTCTGACCTTCTCCTGCTCCCCCCGCCCCTTAGTCTCCCCCAGGCCAGTCACAGAAACTAGATCCCTCTTCCCCAAGGCGGGTCCCTACTTTGTTGAACCTAAGCGTAAAAACGGACAGTTTCCCCGTATCTCTGGTCTTCCTTCTGAAGGCTCTCACGTCACATAAAAGTACGATCAGATAAATTTGGATGCCTTTTCTCCTATTAATCTGCCCTCTGTCAGTTGATTTTTCAGCGAACCTTCAGAGGGCAAAGGGGAGCGCTCCCTCGGCCCCGACACTGCTATCACAATCTCCAGCCTGCATTGCCTCCACGAGGCTGGCCCAGCAGCCGCGTCGCGTGGGCTCTGACCTGCATCCTGCCGCTCAATTCCCAGGGCACAGGCCCTGCATCCTGAACGCTGGATGTCCCTTCTTTGTCACTCCCCAAGATAGCCACTGGTGAAGATGCCCTGGGCCATGTCTCCCCAGTGCCGGGTTTGGGGGCCCCCTTCCCCAGGGCTGAGTGTGGGCCCCAGTCAACATAAGCCCTCTCCTCCCCGCCACCCTCCAACAGCCCCTCTGCTCTTCCCGCCGCACTCCTCCCATCGGAGCCTCGGCTACGGCCTGGCCCTCCTCCATCCGGGCGCCTTCCCCTTCATCAAGTGCCCTCATTGTGCCCATTTCGCACGTGGCAGAATGAGGCCCAGAGGCACCTCCTGGGGGCTGTTTGCTGAAGGACAGAGCTACTGGACGCCTTGCTGAAAGCCTGGGTCTGAGGGCAAACAGAGTAGATGCCGGCTTGGGGCACTGGCTCCCCGGGGAAGAAACCCAGCAGAGCTGCCAGCCCTGGGCAGCTCCAGCTCCCAGCCCTCCCCTCCGGCCCCGCCAGCGAGTCTGGACTGGGAGCAGCAGCCCCCAAGCACGCGGCGCCGGAAGCTGCTTGCAGCCTCCCAGCGGACCCTGCATCCTGAGCTGGTTTGAGGAGAGGAGACCCTGAGGAAGAGGGGTCACAGGGAGGCCAAAATGAGGCTCTTTGTAGGAAAACACACAAATACACATTTAAGTACCAATGACACTTCCTCATTAGCCCAGGCTGGCCCGCTCTCCCTGCCCCAGCTCCCAGCCCTCGAGCCAGTCCCCACAAGGCCGGTTGGCACGGAGCAGGGCACGGAGAGTCCCTTCCCAGCGCGGCAGTGAGGTCCAGACGTGGGAGCAGATGACATTCCCAGGAGGCCAGTCCCCAGCCTTGGCAGGGACCACCGCGGCTGCCATCTGCGGCAAGGCCGTCAAAAGGAGGTGAGGCGTGGGAGCAGCCCGACCCTCCAGGCTGCCATGGGGTGTTGGCAGGAAGAGAAAACTTTTTTTGCTCTTAAAAGGGTAAAGAGAAAGGCAGCATGGCTGGCGGGCCAACTCCTGCCAGTCTTCAGGGGGCGGAGAACAAAACCCTCTTTGCTCCATGTCCTCGAACCCTCTGCCAGGCTGGGCCATTGGTTGGTTGTCTCCCAGCTGCCTTGGCACCAGGAGAGGTGGCAGTCCGCGCTTCCCAGGGCTCATTGAGGAGAGGCTCTGAATGGGCACATCCAGGAGGCCCAGGCCAGCTGACTCTCCTCAGGAGAGCGGGGCTCAGGCTGTGCTTCAGCGAGCCCTGCATTCCCCAGCAGGCTCCATGGCCCTGGGACCGCGGGGTCCCCTTATTTAAAATAATGGGGCTAGGGTATGTTGTTAGTAAACAAAGGAAAGGTGCAGAATGCCTGCACGCTGTGCCACCATTCAGTGAGGCGGGGGTCACGGGGACATACTATTCATATACATGTACGTGTCTGTGTAAAATATAAAATGTCTCGGGAAAGATTAGCACAGAATGTGCTGTTTGGATTGCCCCAGGAAGGGAAATTGAGTAGCAGAGGAAAAAGGGAGAGAGGGAGGGAGACTTTTCAGGGGGTACCTTTTGGAGCTTTAAAATTCGAGTTGCTTAAATCACTATATGTTAAAACAAAACACCAAGAGTAACAGTGAATAGCTCACTGGATTGCTGTGAGAATGAAGTGAGTTAACACAGTGGAATGTCAGCAGGGTGTCTGGCGCATGGGCCCTCAGGAAGGGGCGTTAGCACCTTAGGGGTCGCAAGCACTTGCACCGGCCCACACTGCGGGACAAGGAAGGGTGCAGAGCAGGCACTGGAGGGTCCTGCTCCCCAGGAGGAACCCTGAGGCCCAGAAGGAACCAAGGTCACACCTAGAAGTGATAAGTAATGGGTCTTAGACTAGAATTCTGTTCCCAGGGGCCTGGGAATGTTTGTAGAAACCAGATAAACTATTAAGATCTTTGGAGACATGAGTGCCAAGTGAAAATCAGACCCTCCCAAGAAAACATGACCTTCTTGGCCTTCAGAAGACCAAGGAACCCGGGTCTTGGCTCGGAGCAGGGATTCTGGGCTGGGGCCTGAGGCAGTGAGTCCGGATGTCAGAATCTAGCCTCCTGCTGGAGCAGGTCAACCCCGACAGGCCCGTCTGCAAAGAGAACGCATGCTTCTGTGTGTGACTTCTCCTCCCAGTCCCAGGCTTGACATCCACTGGAGATAAATCCCGTTTCCAAACACCCCAGACCCTCCACTGCCCAGCAGACGACTCCTCCCCTCACATTGCCTGCCCACTGCGTGCCAGGCCTTCAACCGGGCCATGGGACACCAAGAGGTCTAAGCGAAAACGCAGGCAATAAATATGAGAAATCTCCTCTGCCGAATTATTCAGTCATGTAGGACTTCTGCCCCTTTACACACACAACACCATGCTTGCCTTAAAAAAAGCCACTCGTCAGAGAATGAAAAGAATTTGACAGGCTCACCCTGTGAACCAAAGACACTTGCTGATATTGAGGTGTCAACATCCAGTGTCGCAAAACATACGAAATGGTGAAATTTCTTCATTAGGGAACTGGATGTCGAAGGAGATTGACTTCTTATATTTACCACTAAATCTAACAAAAAAACTTGCACACACTTCACTTTAGCTAATGGACGGCACTTTCAAAACTGCCCCCACTGTTTGTTTTTGATTAACTATATGTAATTCATGCCCCTGCTAGATCCAAAAATTCCAGAATTTACCTGCTTCTTTATGTATTAATGACCAGAAAAAGTAAAGCACTTTATAAACACGTACATGAGGATTTGGTGGATGTTGCAGAAGAAAACGGATTGCCATTGAATCCCCCGCCATAATGACAAATTTGGAATTCAGTGCAATCAAGGCTTCTGTAGTATTCCGTTTTGCACTATAGTAAAAGAAATGAATACCTGAAACTGGGTCATTTATAGAGAAAAGAGTTTTATTTGGCTCACAGTTCTGCAGACAATATAAGCATGGCTCCAGCATCTGCTTTTTGTGAGGGCTCCAGGAAGCCTCCACTCACGGGGAGGGCGAAGGGACCGCAGGCTCTCACGTGGCGAGAGAAAGAGCAGTGGGGGGGTGGGTGCCAGCCTCCTTTAAACAAGCAGCTCTCACGTCAGCTAAGTGACACTCACGCATCATCTTGGAGAGGGCGCCAAGCCATTCATGAGGGATCTGCCCCATGACCCAAACGCCTCCCACTCGGAATTTCAACGTGAGGTTTGAACAGGAAGTATATCCTATCAGCTTCTAAAAGCGAATTTCAAGGTGTTACCAATAAAGTTTGTTTTTTCCATTCAGCCCAATGTATTTGGTGGAAAATTCAGATGAGTGGATTAGCCACACAATACGGCAATGATGAAAACTTCGGTTCAAAAGGCATCATTTGTCTGCATTGGCGTTCCTTACAGCTGACGACATGCCAAGAGTTTTTTTTTTTTTTGAGACAGAGTCTCGCTTTGTTGCCCAGGCTAGAGTGAGTGCCATGGAGTTAGCCTAGCTCACAGCAACCTCAAACTCCTGGGCTCAAGTAATCCTACTGCCTCAGCCTCCCGAGTAGCTGGGACTACAGGCATGCGCCACCATGCCCGGCTCATTTTTTTTTTCTATATATTTTTAGTTGTCCAATTAATTTCTTTCTAATTTTAGTAGAGACGGGGGTCTCACTCTTGCTCAGGCTGGTTTCGAACTCCTGAGCTCAAACAATCCGCCCGCCTCAGCCTCCCAGAGAGCTAGGATTACAGGCTTGAGCCACCGCGCCCGGCCATGCCAAGAGTTTTTAATGAATTAAAGCCACATATGGACTCTGCCTCTACAAAAAAATAAAAAAAATTAGCCAGGCATTGTGACGTGCGCCTGTAGTCCTGGCTACTCGGGAGGCTAAGGGAGGAGGATCGCTGAGCCCAGGAGTTCCGGGCTGCGGTAAGTTAAGATAGCACCACTGCACTCCAGCCTGTGCCACAGAGCAAGACCCCATCTCTGAAAAATAAAAAAAAATGAATAAAGCCACATATGCCTGAAGAAACCAGTGAGATTACTGACTGGTTTAAAAATAATTATATTAATGGTAGGATAAGAAGACACGAAACTGTGTTGCTGTTCGATCACCGCTACCATGTCCACCAGATTTGTGGTCTGTATGTGAGTGTATGTGGAGTGGATTTCTGTGCACCCAAATGACACAGAGGCAGGGCACATAAGATGGGAAAATTTAATAGGGAATTTTCATGTCGGGGTATATTAAATCATAGAAGAATTTCAAAAGAACAGCACCACATAGAAAATGAAAGTGAACATACTCTCCGAGGAGAGCAGTGTCCTAAAGAAAGAAAGCAGCTATTCATTGTGATGCAAGACTTCAAAATATAGTTAGTGATCATGAACGCTGGCCACTGCGATTGCCCATAATTTACTCCTAAAATACACAATACACTTTTTCATATGTCCAATTTTCTCTTCAGTTTCTTTTTGTTTCTTTTCTTTTTCGTTTTCCTTTTTGTTTTTTTTTTTTTTTGATTTTTTAACTAAAAAAATTTTTTACTTGACACATAATAATTATTCATATTTATGGGGTACATAGTGATGGGAAACATATAATATATAGTGGTTAGATCAGGGTAATTTGCATATCCATTATCTCAGACATTTATCATTGCTCTGTATTAAGACCATTCAAGTCTTCCTTCTATAATAGCTATTTGAAACTCTAATACATTGATAACTCTCATCATCCTACAGTGGTATAGAACATTAGAACTTGTTCCTCCTGTCTAGGTATAATTTTGTAAGCCTTTAACAAATTTCTCCCTATTCCCCCTTTCCCCCTACCCTTCCCAGCTTCTAGTATCTTCTGTTCTACTTTTTTACTCCCATGAAGTCAATTTTCTCTTTTAGCTTCATGTGAGTGAGAACATGCAGCATTTAACTTTCTCTTCTGGCTTATGTCACCTAACATGATGTCCTCCAGTTCCATCGATGTTACTGCAAATCACAGGATTTCATCCTTTTTTTATGGCTGAGTAGTATTCCACTGTGTATATAGACCACGGTTTCTTTATCCATTCATCTATGTTGATTCCACGTCTTGGCTGTTGCGAATAGTGCTGGCGTAAACACGGGAGTGTAGGTGTCTCTGTGATACACTGGTTTCCTTTCCTGTGGCTAAATGTCCAGTAGCAGGGATTGCTGGATCAGTCACAGTTCTATTTGCAGTTTTTGGGGGAACCTCCATGCCATTCTCCATAGTGGCTGTACTAGTTTACATGCCTACCAACTGTGTATAAGAATTCCTTTTTTTCAGCATCCTTGCCTTTTTTTTTTTTTTTTTTTTTGGTCTTTTTGATAATATCTGTCCTAACTGGGGTGAGATGGCACCTCATTGTGGTTTTGATTTACATTTCCCTGATGGTTGGTGATGTTGAGCATTTTTTCATATATTCCTCGGCCCTTTCTATGTCTTCTTTTGAGAACTGCCTGTGCAGATCACTTGCCCATTTTTGACTCAGATTGTGTTTTGCTGTTGAGATGTTTGAGTTCCTTGTATATTCTGAATGTTAATCCCTGTCAGGTGAATACTTTGCAGATATATTCTCCCATTCTGTAGTTTGTCTTTTCACTATGTTGACTGTTTCCTTTGCTGTGCAAAAGATTTTTAGATTGATATGATCCCATTTGTTTATTTTTTGCCTTGCTTTTGAGGTTTTAGTCATAAAATCTTTATCCAGACCAATGTCCTAAAGGGTTTTCCCTATGTTTTCTTGTGGTAGTTAGTTTTGGATCTTACCTTTAGGTCTTTGATCCATTTTGAGTTGATTTTTGTAGAGGGTGAGCGGTGGGGGTTTAGTTTCATTCTTCTGCATATTGATATCCAGTTTCTCCAGCACCATTTGTTCTTTCCCTAAGATATATTCTTAGTTACTGTGTCAAAAATCAGTTGGCTATAGATATATGAATTAATCTCTGGGTTCTCTACACCATTTCATTGGTCTATGTGTCTGTTTTTATGTTAGTATCATGCTGCTTTGGTTACTGTAGCTTTGTATAATAGTATATTTTCAAGTCTGGTAGTGTGATGCCTCTAGCTTTGTTCTTTTTGCTCAGGACTGCTTTGGCTATTTGTGGTTCTATACAAATTTTA